>JANHGB010048888.1:0-18316 GCA_026283785.1 Coracopsis vasa
CCTGGGGCAGCCGCGGTGAAGATGGCGAGAGCGACGGAGCGGGGCGGTGCGCGGCTGGAGCTGGGGTTGGGGTTGTTGCTGGCGCTGGCCGCCGCCGCCCGGCCGCCCGCCTCCTTTCCCAGCGATGTGAACGGGCACAGCCTCCACCCGCCCTACTTCAACCTGGCCGAGGGCACCCGCATCTCCGCCACCGCCACCTGCGGCGAGGAGGCGGCGGGCGCCGGCAGCCGCCGCGCCGTGGAGGATCTCTACTGCAAGCTGGTCGGGGGGCCGGTGGCGGGGGGGGACCCCAACCAGACCATTCAGGTACGGCCGGCGCGGCGGGGAAACACGGACACGCCGCCTGCGGAGCCTCGCTGGGGTGGCACGGCCGCCTCCCGGCCGGGCGGTGCAAGGGGGGTCCGAGCCCTTCTTTGTGCTCCCCCGGCCATCGCTCCCTTTTCCCACCCCTGTTCGCCGGGGCTGGGGAGGGCAGAGGCTGGTGCAGGGAGCGGGGCCCCACGGTCCCCGCTGCCGCTGGTGTTTACCGCGCTCGCCCGGCCACCGCAGCCGGACCTTGTGCGGAGGGGTTGGTGGTGGGTGCTCTGAAACGGCGTAGGCAGGGCAGGTCCTCGGGGCATCCTCCCTTGCTCGGACCTGTGCACCGGAGCCTATCCGGAGTCCCCAGGGAGATGAGGCAGACACACGTGCTTTTCGTCTCCCGGCCTTGCCAGAAGTTGCAAGTGAAACGCGGCTTGCCGAGTTCCCCTGTTAAAGTTATCGGTTCTTTATGGTCACAAAATCCTGGGCAAAGCATCTCTGAAATTCCTCTGCCAGTCACGGAGTCGTTATGATGAATGTGATAATATTTACCTTTACCGGTCATGGCTCTGCCGTTCCCTGTATATTTGGAGGGGCATCTGGATGAGCAAAGGAGAAAGTTGAAGAGGGTGAATTTTACAAGCGAATGTCAGGTCACTTATCTCCGGGGTCCAATTTTAAGTGGACCAGGGGGAGCCTGCAGCCAGGAATGCAGATGGTAAAAACTGCAGTGTGCTTTAACAGCTATGGCTCTCTTGAAGACAGAGCAGTTGTAAACGGGCTTGTAAACCACTGGTTTTAGTTGCAGGAGCTCCAGACCCAGGGCATCCCAAGCCTGCTCTGGAGCTGCTGCTTTCTAGAGTTTTCTGCATGTGACTCATGAGGTTGGTGATGCCAGTTCATCTGTTGCGGTGGAGCAGGAGGGCTGTCAGTGTTGTATGTAACAGTAAGGAAGAGTGAGGGAAAACTTGGTTTCTTGGATCGAGCCTTTCTTGGCCTTTTGTGTGGGGGTGGCTTTGGTACAGCATCATCTCTGAAGCATTTTTCTCATTCTGGCCACATTCTCCCAACTTAGTACTGTACCAGGAATTTTCTGGTTATTGTGTGGTTATGTCATGGAATTTTGCTCCATGTGCAGTAGAAATTGTTAAAGATGCTACTGGGTGGCAGAAAGCTGACATAATTCTGCTCTGAGTTTTGCCCCCTTTTAAAGTGATCTGTTTCACTTTGCTGCACTCTAATGTGACTTGAAAAAGCTTTGCTTTAAGTACGAGTTGCAGGAGGCTTACAGGAACCTTGATGTAGTAATTGTACCTGCAGCGAGGCAAAGGTAATAAGAAAAGGTGAAGAAGTAACTGCTACTGTGTGCGTTTGAAAACAGATGTGAATGATCTGCCAAGCAAAACTGGGAGGATAAGACCTCACAGAAAAGCTGGTAAATGTGGCTATGCATTTATCCCTCCACATCTGTCCAGCTGTGATCTGGCCACACTGCCAGCTTAGCATGACACTAAGGATGCTGGTGACTAAAGTAAACCCTTCAGGCTGCACCAGCTTTGGGGCAGTTGTATCTCATCCTTAAGTGCAGCCCTTTACTGGCTCCATGGGGTGTGCACATCCCGCTGGATTCCCCCTGCTGCCAAACAGGGCTCCTCAGCCCTGGATTTCTGCTCACCTCTGCAGCTCTGGCACAGGGTTGCTTTGATCTGAGCTCCACTTCCCAGGCCAGTGGTCTTCGGTCAGCCTGAAAGCTTCAGAAAAACCTTTTTGTGGTGGCTTCTTTCCATGACCACCGGCAGCACCTAAAGGGGAGGGGAGGAAACAGGAGGGGTCAAAGTTCCAATTCATTCCCTTTAGGGGTTTTGGCACCACCCGGTGACTAAAGCAATGCGGGAGGTGGGAGGGAAGTGTTCAATTTGAGCAGCCTGAAGCAACAATAATGAACTCCACATGCACGTCCTCACTGCCTGCGTGTCCCTTCCCTTCTCCATTCACCTGCTCTGCATGGTGCAGCTGTGGTGTAAAGGGAAGCTTGGTCAGGAATTCTGGGAGAATGCCTCTTGGCACCCTCCGGGAGATTTCCACGTGCTGTGGTGGTGAAGGGACATTTGCTTGACCTAAGACCCAGCGTAAACATGAATACAATCATCTAGTCAATGAGTTCAGTCAGTTCTGCTTTCTGCTTGTTTTCATTTGACATTGTAGAAGGCTTTCAAGGAAGGGAGTTCATTGACTACAAACCATGATAGTCTTAAAATGTCGATAATCATTGAGCTTCCTGAAGTAATGCTGCCCTAAAGACACTTGAAGTGCTTCTGGCACAGTTTGTGGGAAGGCTGTAAACCTTTTCAAGGGGTCCGCTTTGCTTTATTCAGGGCTCTTTGGCAGAAGATAGCGTTTCTAACTGTGGGGTCTTTTCAGCCTGCAAGGATGTGATGCGCAAGCGATGCTGAGGTGTGCTGAAAGGGACTCCCCACACAGGTTTGCTTCCCTTGTCCCACGGACAAGCCTGCCTTCATGATAATGCCTCAAAGATAAGGCAGAAGAGAGATTATAGGTTTATTGATCTTATCAAGCTTTACTGAAGATGCTTGTAGCTATTTGTCTTCCGAGACAGAGCCAGCTCTGCAGAGGCATAGCTCATGTTCCCCATCCCATCCCACTGCCTGGGGGCTGTTCCAGAGACCTGCCAGAGCTGGCATGGATTGTTCACTGCTCTCGGTGAGGCAGGGCTGTGGATGATTACTTTAGTTCAGATTAGTAGTATAACAATAAGGCAAGTTAGTGGCATTAATTGAAGCAATTATAGATATTAGAATTGAAAAACATGCAGCAAACCTCACTGATTTCAGATTAGTGCTGCTTCTGCTTTCATCTGAAGCCTGTCTTCACCTAAGCCCTGCTACTGCAGAACACTTGGATGCATGTGGAATTGCTGTGCTTGCCTGTGTGGTGTTGGTGCTAACTGGAGGTCTTGTCCTCTTGCCCTTCATGGTGTTGGGCACAGATGAGGTTTCAACCTGAATGTCTCTGGATTAAGTGGCATTCTTTGTTGATAGCCTGCAATAGGCAGCCACCATCTGGCTTGTTGCTTCTTCATCCTGTGCTGTGCATGGTGGTGGATGCTGGCTCAACCCAAGCAATCTGTGCTTTGGGTGTCAGTTGGTGCTGTACCTCTCTGTACATGTCTCTTCTGTGTTTACATATATGATACCACTGGACTTAAGTGGTTTAACTGCAGCTGAAAACAGCAGAGTTTTAGAACAAGTTGCTGTTGCCTGCTGAAGAGATACCTGGGGGACTCAGCACTTGCCTATGTGAGCAGTTACTTGATCTGTGAGGACAGCCCCAATAACAGCTTACAAGCACCCACTTTCTATGTCTGAAATACCCCATTTCCTGCCTTCCTTACCTCATCCCAGCAGCCCGGCCTGCCCCACGCTCCCTGTGGTTTTCCAATAAATGAGGTGAGGAGAGCTGGGATTGGGTCATGGCAGGGCCAAATAAACTGGGACAAAGCCATCTGCTTTCCCTGAGGGAAGCGGTGCCAGCGGGGTGCCAGGCTGGTCTTTATGCTCAGAGGAAACTTCAAAGTTCCCACTGACTTGAGCGGGAACAGGATCAGGTCTCTGGAAGCTGCCCTCCATTCAAACCCCCTCCTTATCTCCCTCTCTTTGCAGTTAGCTCCGATAGTGGCAGTTTTATGTTCTTTAAGCTGCCTTGCAGCTTCTTGCATTGCTGAAGTTCTTTCTTTGGTGTGCTTTAGTGATGTCCACGCCTCCCCAGCAACCTGCTGTCCCTGCTAAGCCTGCAGCTCTCTATTGCTGGTTAATTAAAATCCTCTGCTGATGTCAGAACTTCTCCCTTCCCTGTAGAGACCCGATGCACTGTGCCAGAGCCTGAGTTGCTCCATAATACAAACAGCTGGAAATGGTTCTCATCAGGTTTAGGTCTGTCTCTAATGAAACAATTAATGAGCAGATGGAGCAGCACAGGGGCTAATGGTACTTTTAATAACAAACTTAATTCAGCTGTTGGTGTGCTACCAGCCCAGTAGCAGCTCATGCTGTACTGGGGAGGGGAAACAGCAGCATTACAAATGGGGAGCAGCTGATCCTATTTTTTATTCCCCTCTTACTCAACTTGAACTGCCTGGCTCCCATCAGTGTGAACTTTGGGTTCAAAATGGCTTTCACATCTGTGGCAAGAATGTAAAGTATGAAACCACTATGGGTTTTTGTTATTTATCCCCGTTTTGTCCCTTCACTCACGTCTCCCCCCACCTCAGTGCTGTGTGCTGTGCAGCAGCAATTTCCACACAACCTGTTGCACCGGTTCCAGTTAAAGGGTTGAGCTGAGGAGTTGGGTCAGTTTTATCTGGTCTCTTCTCCCTCCTCGCTCCATGCATGTTCAAACGAGCCTTGTCCTGACCTCTCTGTGCAGCAGGAGCTCCCTGCATGGGTGTCAGGGTTACCTGCATGGCTTCAGCTGCCCTTTCCTTTGGCCTTGTGCTTGCACGTCTGCTATTTCGTATCTCTAGAGGTGTAATTAAAAGGTGTTCTTGTTCAGGACAATTGCCTGCAAACAACACAGCACATGGCTGTGGGGAAGAATGCTGTGAAATCTGTTTCTTTGCACTGGGATTCCTCCGGAGTTTGGGGCATCTGGAAGATCAGATGCTCTGCAGTGATTCAGCCCTTGTAGGGATGCAGATGCAGGAAGCCTGTCTTGAGATGATGTACTTGATATAATATTAAAGCTGACTGCAGCTGGGACAGGCAAGGATGGCTTGCTTGCATTAACTGTGCCTTAAGGGAAAATTGCCTATAAGGTTTTCCCTTCTAGGCTGTTTGTAGCAGCAATTCAAGTGACAGAGCAGTGGCTCCACAAAGCAAATAACTTGCCCATTTTCAGGGCTCTCTGCAGGTTTCCTTAAGAGTGGGTCAGATCCATTTGTGCATTAAAGGGGAAAGAAAGAATTGCCCCTCACAGCTTGGGTCTTTGTCTGATCCTGCTCAGGAGGTGCTGTTAAAGTTGAAGAGTTGTTTACTCTGGAAGTGTGTCCATGGAGCTGGCAAACCAGTACCACAAAAGCAAGGCAGGAAAGTGATTGGCCAGCTGGCAGCAGGGGCCATCCCTTTCTGGCCTGGCACTGCAGCATCACCAGCAAAAGGAACTTGGCTGCTAGACTATTAAGCTTGAAAATGTAGCTGAAAGGACTGTACTCATTAAATGAATAGGTTGACAAGAAACAGATTGCAGGGAGCTGGGCAGGAGAGCTGCCAGTCTGGGTCCATAGGAATGACTGAATGGGTTGGGTCAGGGTCTTTGGGTGTCAGCAGGGGTGTGAGTGGCAGTCTCAGTGGAGGAGATAGAGCTGCAGCCTCTGCTCTCCATTGTGATGGGGCTTCTCCCTCTCCATACTCTTCTGCCTCTGGCAGCCAGTTCTTTGTGACAGTCCCTTTGCCAACACTCAGTGCATATCTGAAATACAAAAGGGATGCTAAATGTTGGGTTTTTTTCTTTCCAACAGGGCCAATACTGTGACATCTGCTCCTCTGCAAACAGCAACAAGGCTCACCCCATCACAAATGCCATCGATGGGACAGAGCGCTGGTGGCAGAGCCCCCCTCTCTCCCGGGGGCTGGAGTTCAACCAGGTCAATGTCACGTTGGACCTCGGACAGGTAAGCCAAGTCCTTCTTGGTTATGCTGTAGACCAGGCTGGCAAGGACCTGCCCCTCTGCTTCTCAAATCCTTCAGGGATCCTTGCTGGAAGGTGAGATAAAGCCTGCTTGTTTAATGACAGGGCAGGAGGGTCTGGTTAAAATACGAAAGAAAAACCTTCTTGTCTGTTTGTGGTGTTAAGTGCAATCTGTGCTATTTGCTGTTATTACTGAGGTTGTCCTTAAATACTGAGTCACTCATGGAAACCTTTGCAGGTGCCATTCCCCTAAAGAGGGTATCTACCTCCTGAAGTGACATGGTTAGCAAGGCTTCACCCCAGAATAGGAAAACACAGCCCTGAGGAGTTTAAGGTTGTGCAGTAAAACTTTAACTGGTGCATTTAAAACTCTTTACAAACAGCAAGTCCATCCTGAAGCTCTTCCTATAAAAGACAAAGGAAGACAATGGATGCTTGGTCTCTAATGCTGGCAAGTCAAAAGGAATTAACATTGTAATAGCACTGTTGCCAGCCCCCCTGCCTCTATTCTTCCGCAAAGCTATCCCTCTGGAAATGGGTTAATTCTCTCAGATATTTCTGGGCTTAGAAAAGGCTCATTTGTCTCTGCAGTTTGTAAGGTGTCTGACTCCACATTTACAGCTATGGATACCTGGCATGTATTGGTGGTGATACCCTCTGTCAGATGCGTCAAACACACACTTTAATCCCCAGGACTGTCTCTGATCCACTCCCTGCCCTGCTGCAGCACTCACTTGGAGCCTCTCAAACACTCTCCACAGCTTCTCTCCCATGAATGCCAGCTCTGAAGCTGTGCTGTACACAGCACCAGCAAAGCGTCTCTTAATGCCCAGAGCACATCATGTGTCGCATAATAGCTGTGTGGGCAAAGCCTCCCGGGGCACACACACTGTGCTGATCCCGTTAGCCAGTGTAGGTGGCATCTGCTGTGTCTGTTGGAGAATTCCCATCTGGCAGGGGTGTGCTGAGTTGCTTGGTCTCCCTCCTCCCACCAAGGGCCAGCCTGGAATGTGGCTCTCTGATCACTCACTGCTTCTCTGGAAGGGGAATTTCAATGACCAGCTTCCCTTGAGAGCTGCTTCTCCTCTTTGTGCTTCTCTGTGGCAACTTCTGGCTTTAGGCCAGAGCTAACAGCACTTGAAAGCTGTTCCATTTGGCTCACCTGGGGATTTGCAGCCTTCAGATCTGCAGTGCTGGGCACCAGAGCCTGGAATGATTTGGGGGGCTGCAGTACTGTTAAAACCGAGCTGGTGTAAGTTTGCCTTCTCTCTCCTCTCCCAAGCCTCTGTATTTGCCCTGGGTACCCTTTGAGATGGGATTGCATCCAAGGCTGGCACCAGTTGTTTCACCTGGTGGGGAGGTTCTCTGGGCTCACAGAGCCTCTATTTCCCTGCCACCTTTGCTAATTAAGCGATTGTCCAACTGGTCTCAACAGGAGCACAGACCTAAAGCTTCAGCCCATTTTTAGTGGCTTCCTCTTAATACATGCCCTTATTGTATGTAATTGCTATAATAACCCACTAATGCTCCCAGTGAGAGGCAGTTCTTTGCTTTTCCCTCCTTTGTGTTGGTAGGTTGGGCAATAGAAATGTTACAGAATCGTTAATTTCCTCCTTTTGAAGGTTTGAGGCTGTTGGAAAGGATGGAAGATGAAAGGAGGAACTCGTGGGACCCAGCAGGGTCTGCAGGGCGAGTGCAGGATGAGGCCGGGATAGCTGGCAGCCAGGCTTTGCACATTCCTTGGATACCTGTGAAACAGGTAACACCCTCAAAGGCTTGTCTGAAAGCAGGGCTTTTCTTGGCAGGCAAACAAGGCCTCTCCTTGCTCTCTATGACCCTCTAGGGAGCTCTTGGACCAATTCAGGTTTAATTGAAGGGACTGAAAGCTTTTGTCCCTTTGGGGGGTCATGAGTGCCTGGAGCTGATGCATGGTGCTTCAGCAGGGGCACGGCAGGGGCTGACACAAGGGGTTATGGTGTCAGCCCCCTCCTTCCCTGCTGGCTTGGTCCCTTTGGAGCCATAAGTACTTCATTACCAGTTGGAATCAGGTTTCTCCAGCATTTGGCAAGGCTGTGGCAACTGGGAGAGTGGCACTTAATTAAGCAGCCTGTTGGTCTTTGCTTTTCCTGGCTGGGAGCTTGCTCTCCTCACAGGGATGTTAAAATCCTATGGGAAGAAGGGAGGGAGGAATGTTCACAGCCAGCAAAGAAGCTAAAGAAGGGCTCAGGCTGGCCACCCAGCTGGTGTGAGTGTATTAAACACTCGCATCACGTCATCTCAGTGCTAGCAGCGGCCTAATCTTAACAGCTTCATCAGCAAAGAGGGATCAGAGCTCCCACCACAGCATGGGAAGAGATTGTGGCTGATTATCTGCTGGAGCACTTGGGTCTGAATTGCTCCCGCTGGTGCTGTGTCTGTTCCTGCCTTCTTGGGGTGGAATAGTTTTCCTTTCTGGAATTGGTGGGGGGAAAAGCTGGAAGAGGAGGAAAAGTCACTTGAGGTTTCCCATGTCAGACCTGGGTCTGAGCACCAGAAATATGGCAAACAGCTCCAAGGAGGAAAGTTAAATGGATTTTTCTCACTTTTGATCATGACCTTGTGCTTCAAGCTTTAGTGTATTTAGGATGAGTGGCTGGGCCTCTGCATGGATGTGCTGCAAATTCAACATCACAGCATCATGATGAAGCATGGTTCAGGTTTTGGAGGGTGGAAGTGGGAAAGTGCCTCTGCTGCAAAGGGACTATGCAGGGGGCAGAGGAAAACATGACTCACTGCCACTATGGGAATTGTCCCCAGTGATCCTGCTGTGATGAAGTGCCCCACTGGGTGGAGGGGAGGAAAGGGTGTGATGGAAGAGTCTTTTCTTCTCCCTTTTTCTCTTCAAGAAGGTCATTTGAGTCAGAGCTGACAAAAATCAGGAGGCCGAAGGAAACATGAATGACTGGAATCCTGCCAGGGCCTGACATCCTTCTTGCATGAAGGTGAACCCAGGCCAGCCCTTCCCAGAGATGTTTATGGATAGTTGGTGCTTTATGATAAACTCTGTGAAGAGGAATGCTTGCAGTCATGCAAGAGCTGGAGCTTCATGCCAGTGCTTGCTCGAGGTTAATAACTGCAGTGTGAAGGTGGCTGGGTAGCATCCCCCATCTCCCCCCAGCGCAGAGCCTGCTGGCCCCTGTGACACTGGAGAACGGCAGGAATTCAGACTGAAGCTTTGCAGGGAGTTTTGATTTACATCCCAAAGGTATTTAACTTGTCAGTGCTGTGCAGAGGGCAAGCAGCTTCCCCTACACACCAGCAAGAAACACCTTCATCCATTCATCTTTGCCACAGAGGAGAGAAGAGAAACCTCCTCCTTTGGAGAGCTCCAGGCTGTTGCTGCTTTAAATGCAGCTCCCTTTCGGGTTGAAAAGAAAGGAAAGGATCAGGATTGTGAGGCCAGCCTGAAGGTGTGTTCCATAGTCACTGCAAGATGTGTCTAGGAAAAGGAGTAGATCAATGACTTCCTGGCTGCCTTGAGAAGTACCTTTTGAGTTTTCCAGCCATTACAATGGGATCTGCCAAAGGTACCACTTCTCCTGCCTCCATTGAACTGATTAACTGCTGCTTGCCAGGCTCTTCTGGCTCCAAAGTCAAGGTCTTCATGAGCACAATACACACTAGATGCTTCAGCCCTTGGCCAACAGGCTGCTATTCTTTCAGTGTGAAATGTCTCTCAGAGGGAGGTGGGTGTTTTTCCTGTGGTGGATTTCCAGAGCATAAACCTACTTCCTTTCCTTCTTGCACTGCAAATGTGACCCCTTGGGATTGACTTTGCACAGCCACTGGATGTGGGGGTACTTACAGGTTCTGTGAATGTGGCTGAATGCCTGACTTGCATGAACAAGTCAGTCCTCTTTGTGTGAACTGATTTCTTGTTGTGGATGTTAAATTCCTCCTCATTCTTGGTAGATGTGGGCTGGGTTCTGTAGGTGAAAAGTTACCTGGCCTAATGCTAAAGGAGCACCACTGAACCACAGCATAGCACCTTGTGTGTCAGGGTGCTCTGAACTCATCTTTCACCTCAATTTCAAGCCTCCCATTTGTTTCCATGTAATTGAAATAGTACTGGAAGCTGCTGGTGGAGATCTTCAGGAGCCCACTTTGAAAGGCAGCTGGAAGGAAGAAAAGCCTCACCAAGCAATGGACTGAGGTTTACCCCCTTGCCCCCAGCAAAAGCCTTCAGCACACAGATAAATCTGATGTTTATTCCGTGGCTTAGCTGATCAGAAAACCCTTCTTGATGGGTAAACTCATGAAATCCCAAGGGAAAGCTCATGGTGGTTATTGAATGGGGCTGTTGTCCTGGAGGCTGCTTTTCCTACACTTAATGTGGGATAGGGGTGATGGATCCAAGAAGAGTTGTCAGATGAAAACTAGATACATTTCCCTCTTTCACCTTCTTCCTTTTGCCTCTTTGTTTCAATTGCTGTGAGGGCTCATTGCCTCTGGGTAATGTATCTGCTGCCTACATGGCCCTCTAAGGCATCCTTGTTGGTTCTTGTTGTACGCAGGGGGGAGCTTGAAAACGAATCTCTTCCTTTCCTTCCCCTTGGTAGGGATGTCTCCCATGTTGTTTTCCCCAGCACACATCACTGGAAAATGCCCAGCTTCCATTTCTCCCAGGGCCACAGGCTGCCTGATCTGCCTGGTGTGTGTTTTTCATGGAGCACTGCAGGAGTGAGTGAAGGTTTAAGACTTTTTGTAGGTAGTTCTAGCTGTTCTTGATTTCTCTTGCTGGAAGGACTACTTGGTCTTCACGGTGCTGGGGCACCACTGTGGGAAAGGGGTAGGAGGGCTCAGTGACATTTATTGTGAGCTGCACCTTCAGTAAAGGGCTGGGGCATAAAATCTCTAACAAAGACATTCTTTCTCCAAGCTGTTCTCTGGCTCCTGGAGCAAAAGCAGCATTAGGAATAAAGCATCTTAAGCAGGCTGAGCAGAACTCCTTGGTTTCACCAGTTGAGCCTTCAGCTTCCTGTGTGGAGTCCTCTGCAATGCCATAAACCCCTCCAAAAGCAGATCCAAATCTGTTTGTCCATCTGCAGGCTTCAGGATCCTGGTTGCTCCATTTGAAGTGCTCCTTGAGCTCTGGACAGTGCTGCTGTGTTTTAACATGAGCATCAAGTGGAAGTGAGGTGCATATTTGTAATGCTTCCATGGAAAAGGCAGGGAAGGTGCAACTGGGAGAGAGTGCACAGCGCTGGGATCTGGTGCTGAGCCTGGTGTATGGATCTTCTCTACTCTCCCAATACATTTTCCCCCTTATTGTTTGAAGTAACTTAGCTTGTGAAGGCTCCTCTGTTTCCTTCAAGTTTCATTTTGAAGAAAAGCAGCTTTTTTCCTTCCATTTTTTGTGCTGATAATGGAGATTTTCACCTTTGCTTGCCCCTTCTCGACCTTTCCATGCTTTCTGTCTGCTCCCACCGGATTCCAGCTCCAAGGGCTGCGCAGGAGCCGCTCAGGTGAGCGGAAAGGGAGTGCCTGGCTGTTAATCAATGGGGATCTGTCTTCTCTGGCAGCAAGAGCAGAGCAAGTTGGATGCCAGGTTCACTTCTGGATTCAACGCAGGCAAGGCTGAGACTTCTTTCCACTTTGTTACTACTGCTCTTGTTTGTTGTAAGGGGTAAAATGTGTGGAACATCCCCTAAGGTAAATCATGGGTGACACATGCATTTTAATTGTATGTTATGTTTACTGAAGTCCTGAACCAGTGCTGCTTAACATCAGGTTTGCAGGGCTGCAGTGATGGTGTTTCACTAGTAACGTTTGCTTCCCAAAGACCTGCCATGGCTCACATCTCCCAGGCTGCGAGCACAGAGGAGGCTCCCAGGCAAGCAGGAGGCTCTGGACACATCGCTCAGCACCGTGGCACCTTTTGTGGCCTCCAAGGAGGGCATTTCTGTCCATCCTTTGCATTGTACAAATGACCCTTGTGCTTCAACAGCTTAATCTTCCCAGAGGCTGTGCTTGCTCTGCCCAGACCTGAACCAGCTCTGGAGAATTCAGGTGTTAAAATAAGCCTCAGCCTCCCTCCCAGACAGCTCCAGGTAATGACTGATGAAAGGATAATTGCTCTGTTTCCAAGAAGTGTGTGCAAGATTTCCACTGTCGTTTCTCCCCACTTACTGTTGCCTATGTTTAACGTTGGCATGATGAGAAACAAGGAGGCTGCTGGTGGTGGTGAGCTCCCCCTTCCCTCCAGGCTGCCCGTTCCTGCTCAGCTCCCTGGGATTCTTCAAAGATTAGGAGAAAGCCTTGGGGAGAGCAGGATCTGGGGGGAGAGGTCAGGCGAGCTGCAGGCTGACGTATGGGAGGCTTTAGTGTGTAATGAATAGCTGGAAGGCAAATCTTGCCATTTCTTGCTGCTCTCCTGGAAAGTGGCTGCTTGGCTGGTAAACAAGAGTGTGAATGTGTGCACATGAAAGTGCTCCAGGGTCAGCGTTGTCCAGCCTGTTTGTGGTTGTACCAGGCAAGCTAAACCAGACCCAAACTGTCTGGGTCAAAACGTTGTGTTTTCCTGCTCCAGCTGATGTTACAGAGAGCGTTGTGTGGAGGTCAGTGAACCCAGTGGAACAGCAGGGATTCACAGCTCTGACATTGGGTGTGATGGCAGCTGAGTAAGTGGGTTATTTTCTGTGCTTTGGCTTGTCCTGTCTCCAGAATGGGAATATTGCATCTGTCTCCATCATTTTGTGCACACAGCCTGTGTGCTGGAGCCTGCGGTACAAAATCATTTGTAGAAGAGAATGATTTCTTGAGTCAATCGCCCAGGACAGCTGTTGGCCATGTGCAGCCCTTCTCTTCTGTCCATCATCCTCCTCAGTAAGTGCCAGCACCCATCGCCACCATGGGGTGAGCTCATGCCCTCAACACACACCCAAGTGTGCACTGCTGAAGTTAGGAGCCTGGACGTCCTGCTCCTGGTGTGACCCAGGCATGCTGGGAGACACCCTCATCCTGTGGCATTGCACAGTCCGTTCAGTTCTTGACACTTGTCCTGAGCATGGAGGAGCCCTTCAAGTGGGCTCTTCCTGCTTCCTGGGGCAGGTTTCCAGGAGCCGTTCCTGCCCTCCAGAGCCCCGGCTCAGCTATGTCCTGGCTCTGATCCACGCGGCTGGCAGGGAGGATGCTAAATACACTTCTGAACATCTGCCTAGTCAGCTTCTCTGCTCTTTCAAGCCTGTTCTAGCCCCCTGCACCTTTCTTTTGATGCTTTACCAAGCCTGGCTCTGCCCTGCTTTCATCTCTGCCTTATCCTTTTATTAGAGTCATAAATGTGGGCCTCCGGGCTGTGCCCAGCCTTGATCCTCAGCCGTTTCCTGTTTTCTGGATGCAGTGCTCTTCAAATTCCAGACCTCGCCTCCTATGTGTGATGCCAGGCAGGGCAATAAATAGTACATTGCTTCCCATTTGATAGAAACTAAAAAAGACCAGTAGGAAGACACAAGATGAGGCACATGCCTGGTGTGATGAGACAGAAGAGTCTTTCTAAATGGCTTATGAGCAGACTCAAGATCAGTGGCAGCTAACTGGGGAAATGTGGCCTATTCACACAGGCCTGGTAACTGAGTTTCAGCTTCTGAAGGCATGCTGAGGATATGGCTTAAAGAGACTGGAGCAGGGATTTGTCGTAGTGGGACATCCAGGGAGGAGGACAAGTCCTTTGCACTTGGATGACTGCACAAGGTGAGGACGGTGCAATGGTTTGGGGCTACTTCAGTTACCAGACTGACGAGGATGGGAGGAATGATGATATTTTGTGCTCCATAGAAGGACTTGCCAAACAGGGGTATAAAAAAGGCCCTTGTTAACATGAGGTCACTGCTAATGGAAGGTGTGTCTGGATGGTGCCAGCTCCTGTTTGTGCAGCACAGGAAGCAAAGCTCCAAGCACCTCAACCTGGCCTCATGAATGCTGCTTTGGAAAGGCAGCACCTAGAGACAGGAAGAAAAGGTGGGGCTGTGGTGTAGTTTAGGGCCTCAGCATCCACTTCCTTCTCAGTCCTCTCCTGAAACAGCTCCATACATTCTGTAGGTAGACCGGATATCACCTACTTGATGTCAGAGAGGGTGAGCAGGTAACAGGGGCTGGCAATTGCTGCTGCACAAGACTTGCTGGGGCCTGTCAGTCATTGCTCCTGGAGGGCAGTGTTAGGATGGTTGTTTCACTGTCTTGTCCTTCCCTCTGTTGAATAACAAAGCATTCATGGGAGTCATGAGACTTCTGGATGTGGCAGGAAGCATTGTGCTTCTTGTTCCCAACCACATAGATCTGAGAAGCTGTGGCTGCCCGCAGGGTTGAATTAGCTGAGCTCCTGGTGCAGGGGTATGTTTGTGTTGTGTGATATACCTGGTTATCTGGAAGTTAGGGCAGCTTTCATTAAAGTAAGTTGCCTTTACCCTAGGAAATCTCAGTGATGGCTTTTACTGTACCTATGTGTGCTGCAACCCACATCTTTGATGGAGCAGACCTACTGGCCAAGCCTGTGTGTATAACTCTGCCCTTGTTGGTGTGCTCTGCCTGAGAATCATTTTGCATCTTCAGTTGGCATCCTGATGCTTCTCAGTGCTTGTTTGCATAACCCATACAGTGACAAGCAAACAGCCAAACCCTGGCAGTTGCCACCAGTTTTCCCTTATGCACTTAGTAGCTCTTTCCCATTTCTTTGCCTGCTTCGATACAGAGCTCCCCCTCTCATATGCTCAGCTGAGCTCTATTTATGGGTTCCTATGAGTTCCCATCACTGTGGATGGGAGCATGCCCTGTGACCAAGAAGCAGTTGGCATGCGTCTGTAGGCATCTCTTGGATCTAGTTAAATGCACATGATGCCAAGCCCTGATGGGAAGGGGAAAAGAATGGCTTTCTGGTATTTGCACTGAGTTGCAAACTGTAAACACAGGCTCATGACTGCAAACAGAAATCTCTGTCATTGGCTTCATCATGACTTCACTGTTGTTGTCCTGGCTGTTTGCTAAAGCTGTTCCTTAATCCTTTTCCAGGCTTTTGCAAAGTCTGCGCCCACTGAAACTTAGTGAACACGAAGATTTTGGCTGGACTCCAGTCTGGGCTTAGTTTATTCTTTACCAGCCATTGCTTTCTGCCTTGGAATAGGTTTGCTTCAAGTCTTTGTAAATGGGACTGTAAATACAAGGGGACTCTTGGGGTATTGTGAGTAAACCCCTGTGTTCTTGTGAGCCCTTATGCCTGAACAGCAGCAGGAGCTGCCGCACAAACACTGTAGCTGCGGATCTCTGCTGGTGTTAGCAGTGGCATTGGGAATGTTAATCCCATTGCGGCCCTGGTATGTGCTGCTGTTGGGTCAGCTAACCCGGCTATGAATGGCAGTGTCACGGTGGGGAAACCTGCTGATAAACGCTAACACAGTGCTTGGCTGTGACACTGATTTTGAGATGAATAAACCTGCTTGCACGGGTCGGGTTTGGCTTTGTTGAAATGTGCTAACAGCCGTGGCTTTAAACCCACTGGTATCAAGGCTTGCAGGACCCATGCAGGAGAACTGCTGAAAAGTGATGTTGCTGAAATGTTTGGAAGCTTGGGACAGTTGGGTTTGGTGCAGGGAGCTAATAAGTGGTGCGAGGGAGGTTCTCTTCCTCTTGGAACTGGGTCTTTGTATGTGTGGGGCATGAAGCTGCTGACTGGTGGTGGTTCAGAAGGGCACCTTCCAACACCTCTTGGCCCTGGGAATAGACATGGTGGAAGTAAGAAAGACAAGGAGTTGAGAGCAGAAGGAGAATAGCATTTGCCACCTCCTGAAACTGGGTTGAGAAGCACACAGGAATGAGGCAAGAGCTGGAGCATCCATAACCTCTTCCAAACCCAATGGTAGGGTTTAGGTATATGCTGCCCTTGGTGCCAAAGGAACTCCTCTGAGGTTTGTGTGAGTCAGTCAGCTTTGGCATTTGGCCATGAAAAATGAGAAACCTTTCAGTGGCTTTGGTGGCAAGCTGAGACCTCTCACTTTGTGCCAGTTTTTAGCTAATTCATCATCTTCCGTTTCCTCCCCTCCTCACCCTTCCCATGTGTGCAGGTTTGTGACAGGATATCCACTCCATTCAAGGGAATGGGGAAAACATTTGCTTCTAACATGGCCAGTTGCCAAGGTTGCTTTGTTCTCCTTGTCACTGAAAGGACAGCCCAAGGAAACCCTCAGACTGAAGCTGGCATGCAGCTTGGAATGGATTTCCTGCAGCTCTGGAAGTGAAATGCATGACACAGGGATTTTGTATTGAATTATTACTACTTTTTATCCCATAAACGCAAAGAAAGCGAAGACCTGGGTGGGCTGCGGACAGGCTGGGTCTGAAATCCTCTCTTTGGGAATTGTCACAGCTACACAAGTTGTGCTTTGTCAATGTTCAGATGAGGCTTGGGGGGGGTTTAGGTGAATTAAGAGCTGAGCTTGCAGCAGGTCTGGGTTTCTAGGAGAATTCAATTGTGTGGTTAAGAGAAGGGTCAGCCCTGCACCATTCAACATGTTGTAGCTGGAGGCTGTTCTTGGTGACACCCAGATTGCAGAAGGCCTTTTTGTAACAAACGGGCTGATGGTGGCAAGAAAAGTGGTGACTTGCAGTGTCTGGGTTTAACTCCTTGGTGTGGCCAAAGCAATGATGTCCGGGGCTCTGGGGTGATGGGGTTATGGGCTATATAGAGAGGGTGAGGCAGCCCTTCCCTGGTGAAGGGGATAGTGCAGCAGGCTGGTGCTCTAACACCATGTTCTGCCTACTGTGCCCTGCAAGACAGAAGGTTTGACCTCTGTTTGTCATTGTAGGTTATGTGGGATTTACCTGTGTGCATGCTGTGTTGTGGTGGGATCATTACATTGTTGTCCCAGAGCCTCAGAAACTCTGGGAACTTCACAGACATCTAATTCCCTGTTGGCCACAGAGGGAGCAGGAGCTGTTTTAAGTCTTATCCAGTATCTAAAGCACAAGATCCTATTTGTATCCTATGGAAGGGGACTTGAGTGTTTCTTTTTTCAGCCTGTGATTTAGCCAAGGGCTTCCTAAATAGACTTAGCAAGGCTTTGTCAGCACTGACAAGGGTCTTACTATAGCTCTTTTATAGTATTTTATTGTTTGTAGTATTTGCTGGTCATGGAGCAGGTCCCAGATTTGTGCAGTTCCCTTTGGAGAGCCCATCTCAACAGGCTTGTGTTCCTAGCTGATGTAGCTGTGCTTGCAGAGCTCTGGGTTAAACCATCCTGCAAGCTGTCTAGAACAGGAACCAGGATTCCTTTGTCTGGCTTCTCAATTTCAGTTACAAACTGGCCCAGGGACTCCTACAAATACTTAAATTGTCTTGCACAGTGAACCTGGATTGATATTTCTTGCTGTAATTTAACTCGTATCTTGTACAGCTGGGAACATTTGTTAGCTCTGGATGGTAGGAATGTCCTCTTGACAATGTGCTATGCTTTGGTAAGTATGAATAGTGGGCTTTTCCACCCCCCTCTCCAGGTTTCTGAAGGCCAAAGTCTTGAAAGAGCTTAGAAAGGCTGCTAAAGCTGTGCTGATAAGATAGGCAGCAAATGTGCTTGAGAGCCTTACGTAGGAACAAAAATGTCCAAGCTGTTTGCTTTCCCCTTTACAGTGTGAAGAATTAATATGTCTTATTAAGGAGCCTGGGGAATTGTGTGCTCAGAGTAAGGGCTACACTCAAGTATTATTCCTGCCTGGCTTATGTTCTCCCTGGGGCTGGCAGCTGAAATGCTTGGTTCAGATTTGCTGGGTAGGGGACTGGAACTGGTTTGGACTCTGCAGAGTCCCAGTGGTTGCAGCTTCATTTCTAGCAGGCTGCCATCTGCAGAGAGCCACTTCCATGGAAGATGTGTTGGATGAACTTCATCAGACTGTTGTGCTGTGAGAAAGACACTGCACCTATTGCTTTAAAACTTGTGTTTAACCTCCCAAGTAAATGACATACCTGTGCTGTGCCCCCACCGTGGACACATGCCATTGCACATGCCCTTCCTTCTTTCAGCAGTGGTCTTTCAGTGGTGTGTGCTTACACACCCGGACCTTTTATCTCTACTAAATCACAGCTTTCTTAAGCCTTTGTGTTTTCTGTAGCACTCCCCTTATCTCTGTTCCTTCCCAGGGCTGGGCAGTGGGAGCAGGGAAGCAGGAGGGGCTAAACAAGCTGTAAATGCATGTTTGCCCTGCAGTGATGCTCTATGGTTTACAGCAACAGGCAAGACTGAGAGCAATAGGAGCACCTGTAGGACAGTTGCGTTTTTCCAAATTGCTGGGC
>JANHGB010048888.1:22819-55166 GCA_026283785.1 Coracopsis vasa
TTCAAGGCCAGGTTGGACAGAGCCTTGGGTGACATGGTCTAGTGTGAGGCATCCCTGCCCATGGCAGGGGGTTGGAACTAGATGACCTTTAGGTCCTTTCCAACCCCGACCATACTATGATTCAGGCTGGAGGAGCTGGTCCCAGGGACAGCTTGAAGCTGGAAATGAAAAGGAGCTCACTTGCTATCCCAGGGAAGCAGGATCATGTCAGCATCACCCAGAGTGTATCAGGCAAAGAGATGTGTGGTAGAGGTTAAAGAATTCCCTCATATTTCAGTGGCTGATTGAAACCATACTGAAACCTCTGCCTGGGGGAGCTGCTGCATTTCATTAACCAAAAGCAGCTTCTTTTCATCCTACCGGAGTGGAGTTGCCAGGGGCAGACAGAAAACACGATGTTGATATCACACTCACGATACGATCTTATCAGCTCCTGCCTGTGAGTTGTGACCAAGTTTAATTGACTCTTTCCCCAGGGTTGGTTGGGGAGGGTTCCCCTTCCTCAGCAAACGAGTTTTCCAGATGCTTACTTTAAAGGAGGCAAAAAAAAAGGGATTTTCTTTGGCCACCTTTCCAGCTTCCAGCTGTGAAGTGCTGGAAATGTGGTTTTCATTATGTCCAAGAGAGAAATGTTTCTTTCTTCCAATTGCGATGGCAATAAATATTTCAAAGCATAATATGCTGTAGACAAGCGGGTGAGTAACACTTGTTTTCCACGCAGCAGCATGCAGCAGGTCTTGGCTGCTGTGATGAACGGGCTCAGGAGTCACTGTGGTCTTGCCTTAACACATGGGCTGTGCACATTCACTTTGTCTGGGTATAGATTCAATACCCAAGTGTCTGGTTCTGCCTTCAGGTAGCTTTGTGTTAATAAAACCCCCAAACAAACAAAAACCAAAGCAGAAATGATCAGGAATCCTTAGCAGCCCCATTGCATTAACCTCTCAGTGTTCCCACTGTCAGCAAACACACATTGCTCTTGCAGCACATCTCCAGCCTACGACTCCTTTCTCCTCATCTGACCCCACAACAGTTGAGTTCTGGAGTGAGCCTGATAAGCTGGTAATGGGGCTATTTTGGATGAAGAGGAGGAGGGGTGAATTCCAGCTTTGTGGAGTATTCCCTCCTCTGCCAGTGTTGCTTTGCTCATAGCAAGGATGCTCCAGCTTGCATGCTTCTGGTGAGCTTGACTGGGCCAGTGCGACCAGGGCACTTCTACAAATGGGAGGGTTGCAGGACACCACCTTGCACTTATTCCAGCTGATCTTAGGTAATTGTGTTGCTGAAGTTTGGCCACTTGGATCTTAAATCACCCATCCTGCTCTCTCCTGCCTGTGTGCCTTTAAAGATGTCTCCATCCTCTTTTTCTTCTCTGTTTTCTGTGGTCAAAGCCGAAAGCTAAGAAGAAAGCAGGATGTGAATTGACTTTTCAGGCATTTTAGATCTTCATTCCCAATGTGGGAATGCTTTCAAGTCTGGTTTGCCCACAAAGACTGCAGCATATTTTTCACTTTAAAATAATGTTTAATAAGAATTTTTTAAAGGAATTAAAATACCAATAGAAGCAGGAGGGCATAAGGCAAACATTAAGAGAAAACCCTTGAGGATAACATGAGTTTGTGAGCAATTTGGTCTTGAACTCTGTGGGAATTGGACTAGATCTATGAGGTCTTCCCGGATATCCCTACATAATTCAGAGCCCTAAAAATAGCTCAAAACTTGAATAGCCTGGATGACCTCAAAGCTGCTTTGCAAGAGGCTTGCAGCATAGCCAGAGTAGGTGAACACCCTGCAGCACATCTGGGCTTTACAGCCCCCTGAGGAGGCAGTTGGGGCATTGCTAATTGGTTACTGGTCTTCATTAGCATCAGGCTTTGATAGATAGAGCTCTAGAGTTTACTTCTGCAATGAGCAAATAGAGCTGGGGGACTGTGGCCTCTCTTGGAAATGTGAAGTGAGTCTAAAGGGTCCCATTAAGTCTGTCCCAGGAGGGGTTCACAGAAGACCTCAGCCCTCAGCACCGTGGGTTGTGCTGGCTGGGAGCTGCTGCAGTGATTTATTCAGTGCTGACCCATGGGGACAAGCAGCTCAGCAGAGGAGATGTGAGCATATGCACAAAGGTGCTTACAATGGAGCTCTGGTTTGAAACAAAGCAGCCAATTTCCTTTCACCACAGACAAGCCTTATCTTGGGAGATTACATTCGTCTCGAATGGAGCCTCTGCTGTCATAACCAGCTCTTCCTGGGTGGATACAGGCTTGAGCAACAATCCCATAGCAGCAGGCTGGGCTCTGACTGTGAGTCCTGGTCTGTGTGGGAAGTGCTGGGATGTTCTGGTTTTGGGGTTTTATTTAACCTGGTGGAGGAAAAGAGCTGCAGGAGCTGTTGTCCTGCGTGTTGCTGAGTGGGCAGCTCAGATGCCTTTTGAGGCATCTTGTTGGTGCCTGACTGCTGCTGTGGGCAGATGTGTGCATCATGTTCTGCTGTCAAGGAAGAAGGCTGCCTGCAATCCATCTTGCTGGTCTGACAAGCATGAAGATTTCTCTCAGTAGTCATGAGTGCATGTTGTCCACAGAAAAGGTCTTCTCTGGGACATTGTCTCCTCCCCCAGAGAGAGAAGGTTGCTTTCTCCAGCTCCTTGGAAACACTTTTCAGTGCACTCTCACAGGTACAACTGCAGGAATCAACTGCTTCATGGTTGTTGTCCAAAGAGGGTTGAAGATTGGCTGCTTCGTATCCAAGAGTAGACCATGTCTTATGATCCTGGCACAAACATGGCTCAGGTGTCATTGCCTTTCCTCCTTCTCCCATGAGTCCAGTAGGTGCTGCCAAGCTTGAGATCAGTGATGGGCTGCAGATAGGTTGGTCTGGTTTGACCAGTGCTTTACCTGTCAAGCTGTGGCCAAGGTACTGGGGGAATTCTGTAGTTACCCTGTCCTCACCAGCCAGGGGAGATTGCTTCTCTTCATCTCTGCATGCAAAACCCCATCCTGCCTTTGCAAGTGTGCTCGATAGTTGGGTTGCCAAAGAGTTTGGACTGGTGTGTATATATATACACACTTCTTTTTAGCTCATTCATATTGTTCTGTGATGTTAAATGTTCTTTTTGAAGCTGGGGCAGGAAGAGACTGGAAATAAGATGATAGCAGAAGGCTGGAGTAAACCCTGCAAGTAGAGATAATGCACTTCAGAGAATACGGGTGAACTGCCAGGCTGGAAGGTTCAAGGAAATCTGAACTTCTTGCCTTTGGGATGCTTATTTCTGTCTGCACAGCCAACTTGGCTTGTGATGTATCTCAAGCACCTTCTAGTTTAACTGGGCCCATCCATTAGATATAAGTTTGTATGTTCAGAGCTGGATGACATGTATATTGCTTCACTGAAATCTTAGGGTTTTAATCTTAGTCCATTTAAAGGATTTTGCTGTTATACCTGGCCTAAATCACAAAGTCTCTCATATAACCTCTTGAGCTTTTCCTCCCCTGCATTCTTGTGCCACGAATCCATCTTGTGATGTCTGACGCTTTCACAAAGAGGAGAAATTCATCACTGTGCCTTTTGTCTTGGTTTTCCACCCTCTCACCCCAGCTTGTTGGGAATCTGGTGTTATATCATTAGGGATTTGTTAACCTAAGGGAGAGAGGTCTCTGCCTGTCTGCATTGCAGGTTTCTCTCTCCAACTGCCTGAGCTCGGGAGGTGTTGAAAGCAGAGTGATGATGAGGAGATACAGTGAGCTATGGGAGCTGGCTGCAGGGTCACGCTGGCTCCAGGGGGTTTAAGACAATTTCAAGCCAAAATCCATTCTCAAAGGATGGTTTTGGAATTTGCTGAGCACTGTATCTCATAGGAGCTTGAGATGTATATTGGGCTGTCTACCTTCCAGCCCAGTTTGGACCCAAACTGAGAACCAGACAGACTCTCCTTTGTGAATGTGCCAGTTTCTTTGCTTGGCTTGAAATACCCTGCCTCAGTAGGCACCCTGTCTTTACTGAGGTGTTATTTAGCCACGAACAGTGTTTGCTGAGCTTAGACATCAGCAGTACAATGTAGGTGCCACTTATTGTGCTACACAATGATTTGCTTCAGCTCTCCCAAGCTGATCTGCAGTGGTCCACGCTGTTTTCATGTAGAAATTGTGCAGAAATGGATGGCTCTGCTGCTGCTGCTTATTTGCAGAGCAGAAGAACTGGAGTGGTATGAAAGGTCAGACCAGATTTCTTAGTGAGGAGCTGTTTGTTTGGAGGAAGTTGAGGAATTTTGGCCTAGTGCACGCTGAAATTCCTACTTGGTTGTGTGGGAGCTTGGGCTCAGGGCAGGCAGCTCCGCTCACAAATCCATTGAGGCTTTAGTCTATAAGGATGTGAACACTTTGCATCTTGCAGGCTGTACTGTGCCTGCCCCAGCTGGTGGTGACTTCCAGGAGTGGGAATCAAAGGAGATGTGCAGGAGAGCCCCCTGTTATCCCAGAAAAGGTTATAGAGGTGCATGGGCAGAGCCTGGAGGACTCAAGGACAGCAGAGCTGCTGTGCTGAACCGGGGACTTGCACTTCTTCCCAGCTGTGCCCATACATCTGGATCTGGAATGTGCCATGTCCTAATGGCTTGGTTTCATCATGAGTGCTGCCAAAGTCACGGATTCCTTCTATATGTTTTGAAAGCAAACAATCAGTTACTGTGGACACTTTCTTCTCTGCCTCTCAGTGTGCGTGCAGCTGGGTGAACAGTTAACCAGCCTAACCGAGAGCTGTTAAATTATACTGGAAGGAATGGGAAAGACTGGGAGCAGCTCTGAGCAATGACTGGCAAATTCTTGGTGAAAGCTTCTCATGGCGATGTTGTCCTTGGCTGGGAGAGTGATGAGCATGGGCTTTTAATGAGATTCTTTCTTTTCCTTGTGCTCAAGGTCATCGCTTCTACCCTGTTAGGCTGTTGATAAACAGGAGGTACCAGGCAGGGCCGTCACTATGAGAAAGATTACAGCTCTTGACTCCAAGCCCATCCATTCTCTCTGACCCAGGAGTGGATGCCCCAGGAGGCCTTACAGACTGCTTTGATGGTTTGGCATCAAACCATCATTGGTAGGGCCTGGGCTGGGCTCTCCTCCAGCCCTACTCTAGTGCCTGCTGTGCAGAGATGCTCAGTCACTGGGGAACAGGGGCGGGTTTTGCTCTAAAGTTGAACCTTATTCTCTATATATAGCAAGAAGTCATGACAGATGGGGTTTTTAGCCATGCAGGGATATGTTGTGGCAGCATATTGTGCCATCCTCTCCTTTGTACATGTCTATTGTCTGTTGTTTGAGTCTTCCTTCCCAAAGCAACCGGTTGACGTTCTTGAAATGTTGGTTTAAGATTGTTCCCTGAGCAAAGGCGGCATTGGGGTGAGCTGCTCCTGAAAGAGGTTGTCCATGTGAACCGGAGCACTGGAGAATGACCCAGACAGAGCCAAGTGAAATGGACTTAAAAGGTTTATTTGCAGGAACTGACTGTGGGGCATTGAGCCCTTCATCCTGGCCTGGCCATGTCCTTCCAGGCCAGAGAGGTGCTTGTTCAAGTTTGCTCTAAAAGACAAATATTTAAGTCTTGTCTGTAAGGGGTTACTTTACACTTCTCCCAGCAACCTCATAAGTTACAAAGGCCATTTCAGCCAAGTGCAGGGTATCTCCTAATGCACAGTGAGAGCTTAGTGTGGGTGAAGACCTTATCTATAAGTGACTAAAGCGTCATCCCAAGGAATTCCATCCATCCTCTTCTATCCTGACCGTATTTTGCTCTGATGTGACGCCTGCAGTTACCTACACCCACCATGGGCATATCTGTCTCCAGTGACACTTGGGTGTCTGTTGGGCAAACACAGAAAGGGCTCATTCAGGAAGGACCCCACTTGCTGGGGTCTAAGCATAAACTTGTGTTTGAGCATGTACAGGTTGCTGTGTCAGCATGCCCTGAATGCTGTATATGTAGCTGTGAGGCACTTGCTGTTTGCAGCTCCAGGCAGGCATGGATTTAACAGGATGCTCCCCAAAACCTGCATCCTGCCCATATTCCTTCATGCCCCTCTCCTTAGTGCCAGCTGCCTGAACATGAACATGCTGCATGTCAGGCTCTACTGCTGCCCCATTGGTGGTTATTTCTAACACTTGGCTATCCAGATCTTCCATTCAGCCCTGTGCGGGCTCATGGAGTCACAAGTGATGGCACTGCTGTATCCTGCCAAGTGCTGCAGATTTGGTTCCCTGAGGGTTTTTGGCAGGAGTGTATGGTGCTGGCTGGGGAGGGACAATGCGCACAGGAGGGTGCTGTGAAGATAAAGCAGTGTGTGTGTGAAACTGGACAAACCAAATCCTTCTCAGAAGTGGTGTTTAAAGAAAAATCCTTTGTGGAAAATGCTCTATCAGCTGTTCCTGAAGCCAAGCTGCTTAGAGAGGGAACAGCAACTGTTTGCAAAATAACATCATGAGACGTTGGGTGGCTGCTGCTGTTACATCACCGAGCAGGTTTCATGCTGCCTGGTAGCTCCACGTCCGTGGTTTCCAGGAGAGGCTTTTCCTTGATCTCTCTCAATAAAACCCTTGAGTTTTGAGAGAAGAATTTGGAAACAGGCTGGTGCCAAACCCAGTCCCTTCTCTGTGCCCAGGCCTGGTGCTCGCCTCCCTCCCCAGCCCTGCAGAGGTGTGCGAACAGCTACAGCTTTGCAGCTCCATCCTCTCCCCTTGGGCTTGGGTCTGTGCGTGTCCTGGGCCAGGCAGGGGATGCTGTCACCTCCTGGAGCAGCAGTGGGCTCAGGGCAGCCCCTGCCTTGTCCCAGAGCAAGATAAGAGCTACCTACCTGCAGCTCTGGTTTCTCTGTCAGAGGTGTTTCCAAACTTGAAGGGCTTCCGAGCATGAGTGTGATGAGTTGCAATGGGCTCTGCAGACAGTGGAAGGGGATGGATGGCTGTTTCTAAAACTTGGCTATCTAAATCTTGGGGTAACGAGGAAGGGGGAACCTTCTCCTTCAGAACCAGCATGAATAGTTTGGGAAAATGTCCTTTTCAGAGTAAGGATTGGACATGCAGACAAACAAGAATGAGGCAGGAGCTGCTGTGAGCAAAGGAGGGAAACAGGCAAAGTGTGTTTCAGCTCACACCCATCTTTCAAACACTGACTTTTGTGCTTTTCTGTGCAGGGTTTGTTTGGTCTCAGGGGCTTGCGTATCTTGCAGTAAATGACTGGATCAAAAGCCAGACCTGCTTGAAACCTTTTTCTGCTGCCAAGAGAGGTTGAAATAGATCTTATGTGATTGGAAAGAAAAGGTAGGCACGTACTTACCAGCAGCTAAATGTGAGAGATCTTAGGAAAGGATTCTGACGCATGCACTGGGAAGAAATCAGTGTGCTGTAGGACAGCAGGAGGATGTTAGACTGTTAATGAGTAAATCCATTGCTTCCATGAGAATAAATGATTGCAGGCAAAAGATGCAAAAAGGGCAGATCACTGACCCAGAGCAACTCAAAGCAAGCCAAAGCTCTCTGGCTTTCCCAGGCTTTTCCACCTTCCACGTGCTTGTTTGCAGGGAGAAAAGGTGGATGAAGAGGTTTGGTCACTTACTAGCTTTAGCTGGGCAGCTGTTGCTGGGCAGAGGTGACCTGTGCTCCCAGGGAGCTGCTTTTCCATGGTGCTATGGACCAATAACCCCATCCAGGCTCTGGCCTCTGCCACATCTTCCAGGTTTGGGCTTGTAGCTGCAGTGTTGGGCCAAGGAATGGATGGGCTTGAGGGGAGGCAAAAGCATCGATCACTTTTGAAAGCTTTGAGGAAAAATGAAGGAAAAAAGACCCAAAGCACTTTACACAGTGATTGTGAAATGGTTCGTCTGGGTTTTTTCCTGTGTTCTCTGCCTCAGACCGGGCTTTGCAGATGTGCTTCTATGATTCTATGTCTGGAGCTGCTGTGTGTGACCCAGTACGCCCCAAACTGCTGCTGGCTTCTGCTTCTGGCCATGCTGTGCGTATCCAGGAGGCCTCATATGCTCCTGAGAGTGGGATTTATTGCCCATGCACAGAGCAGCACCTGCTCGCCTGCTCTATCCGATCCTTCCAGGAAATCCCAAGCAGGAATACGGCAGTGCTGGTAACGCTATCCACACACGCGCTCCACAGGGATATTAAGCAGCGGTTAGGAAGAGATGAACTGCTTTGTTTTCACATGGTGCTATTTAATAAGTCAACACCAAAGGTAATAAATCTGTCCTACGTAAAATTAGAGAGTGGTTTACTATATAAACTACTCCTGTGTGCTCTGGGGCCGGGAGCAGAGCTGCACATAGCTCCTGGCCAGCACTGCCTGCTCGTACCTTTTTGACAGAGGGCCAGCCAAGGGCCTCTCTTGCTGTTTGTCCACATGTAGTTGCCAATGTTACAACAATGTGGAATTGACTTCTGTTTATTAAATGTTACTGTGTGGCTTTGTGGCACCCCCAAGGACTGGCAGTGGGACTTAAATCCCTCACCAAAGAAACATGGGATGTGCCTGGGTCCAGCTTTGCTCTCCTGTTTTCCACATATGCCTCCCAGGGCTGGAGAACTGGAATCAGTGTCTTGAGGGAGAGAATACAAGAGAAATGTGCAAGTTTGCCACCATGTGCTGCTTGCATTGGTAAGTAGATGGATGGACAGACAGAGAATGTGCTGCTCCTCTCTTGCCTCAGTGGATTCTGGTTTTACTCCTCAAATCTTCGAACTCTCACAGGGCATCAATTCACTGTTAGATTTTCATGGGATTTTGGTGCTGAATAGAGCTGCTCACTACCCAAACACACAAAAAGGGCTGGAGTGGGTGGGAGATAGAGCAGATGCCCTCATCTCCATCTTCCTCTGCTGGCTCCAGGACTTGCTCCATCCTTCTAGACACTGGGACAGCCACAAGCGATTATTACTAAGGACATACACCAAATGCACTAACACAGCAGCAGCTGGATGGAAGGATGTTACTATCTTCAGAGAAAGCTGGTTGCTTATTGAAATACTGGCACAATTTCCTGGCTGAAAACTCATTTCATGTAATCCCAGGCCATGGTCAAAGGTTGAGTTGTACCTGGTGTGGTTTCATAGGGGTGAGGGCAAGGGATCTGCTTGACTGGAGACAAGTGTGTGCATCAAATCTGGTGCTTCACCTCCTTCCTCCATAGAGAAGGGAAAAAATTTGCCTAAGGGGCTGGGAGCATAGAGGTTTTTATTCATCTGACTGATAATAGGAACTAAATAAAGGCTTTGGAAAAAACCCGACCATTTCTCCTGCAATATTAGTTGGGCAGAACTGCACTGGAGCTAAACATGGAATGAAAAGTCTGGCTTTTGTGCCAGCTCTATTTTTAGTTTCCTGCTCCATCTCTATCTCCCTGAGATTTCTCAGCACATGCACTGGAAGCAGCAATCTGCCTTGATGTTTTCCGACAGGATCTGATATTCTGCAAGATAAGGATGTGGGATGGAGCGACAGGGGACGGGCCAGATGTGACACAAATCCTTCTGGATACCAGGATACGGCTCCTGTTCCAGGATGGAGTTCACTGTGGTCACAGACTCCTGGATAGTTTTCAGTGCTCCCTGTAGGAATGGTCGTGGAGGACAGTGGGTGTGTATGTTGGCTGCCTTATTTGTGTCCCAAAATTGCAGTCATGACTGGAATAAACCAGCAGCAGTCTAACAGTGTGCAGCAGTGCTAGCAATGGGTTTGGGTAAGGAGCTCAGGAATTGTGTTTGAGTGCAGGGTAGGAGTATCCAAACTGGGCTTCAGCCGAGATACTGTAGTTGTCCCAGCACTATCCAGTGAGAAGCCAGAGGTTCTTGTTCTTTGCTGTGAAAAGCAGCAACAAATAGTTGGCATGCTCCCCTAGACTTGGATATTTAACCCTGCCACTGGGGTTGGGACTGGCCTTTCAGCTCCCAGCGAGCATGGACACAGTTCTCCCCAGTGCCCAATGTATGGACGTGTCTCCCATGACTTCAGATGTCCTGAAACCAGCTACATCATCTTCCAGCTTGAGAGGGCTCGTGTGGGTCATGAGCCTGTGCATGCCCGACCCCACCACTCCCCTGCCCCAGGAGTGCACACAGCAACCAGCAGCACTGCTTCTTGTCTTGGCTGCTGTTTGTGCTTTATAAAGCCCTGAGCCCCAGGCTTGGTTTTGCTTCAAGTCTCAGTGTGCAAAAGCTGACTCTCCCCAGGCACTGGTTTGACTGGATCATAACCCGTGTTCTCCAGAGGCAGGGGATTTCTGAGAGCTTCTAAAAGCGTGAGGAGTTTGGACTTGAGGACATTTAATAAGGAACATTTTATTTCCAGCACGAAGCTGGACAGTGGGGACCCGCCAGAAACTCCGGGGATTTACTGACTATGAACTTGGAGCTGGTTTTGCAAAAGGATAAATGCAGAAGATAGGGAAATGCCTCACATTTCTAGTGTTGTGTTTGTGGTTGTTGTTCCTTCAGGGCAGAGGCTCTCCCAGTGCCTGAGACCAGAATGTGTGCAGGTATATGGGAGCTGCAGTGAATTTTGTCCACCTAAAAGCTATGCCACATTCCAGCAGCAGCATTCATTTATTCCCTGTAGAATAAAGCTGGAGGAGGATTTACAGTGGAGGGAAGGTGTAACTTAACTTCACTGGTTGGTATCAGCCCTGTTTCCGTGCCAAGAGGCAGATGTTGAGCTGTGAGAACTGGTCCTGCAGAGAAAGCAGCTGCTTGAGCTGAAGCCTCTTGGGCTTCGCTAACAAATAACAGTTCTGCAAGGGGGTAAACAGGCAGAAAATGCTGTTCCTCCAAAAAGGCTTAGTTTTGTGTTCCTTGGCAGCATGGAGCTTGCAGAGGGGAGTTAAGGCAGCATTTAGGTCTGTTTTTAATCAGTCTGCTTGCAAGTCTTTTGACAGCAGGGAACTGTGTTGGATGACCACTTTGATATCTTAATTCTGGATGGCAGCAGTCCTTACCAGTGCAAACCCTGATAGTAGTGACAAATCCCATCCTCCTACTCATCCACAGCTGGAGAATGGCCTCTGACCTGCTTTGCTTCAGGATCATGCAGAGTTCACTCCATCCTGAGCATCTCTCTGGAGGCCCTTTAGTCTTCACCTAGGTGTAAGTTCAGGTGCCAGTCTGTGGTGGGAGCCAGAGCAACCCCTGGTAAGTGGAGGAGAGGCTGCACCAGAGCCAGGGGAGCATCCAGCAGGAACCTGAGGAAGTTTTTGTCTGTGGGTCCTGCTGAGGAGGAGAAAGAACTGATGCCAGTCCACAGGGATGAGTGCACTTGTCCTCTCGCTCCATACCCACACAACAGCACCCAGACCCCTCAGCTGAATGACCATAACAAGACGTGTGTTATGGATGACTTGGTAGATTTAAATGTCTCTTCCTTGTCTCTTTTTCCCTTTAACAAGTCCTCCATGGATTGTCAGGGCTGTGTTGGAGGCTTCTTATTATTAATGCTCACCCTCTGGCTCAGCGCTGTGTGTGGCTGGGGCAGAGCTGAGCTTCAGGCTGCTGTTCTGACCCCTCTGCAGATGGTCATGGCAGGGGCAGGAGAGCTGAGACAGGCAGGGAGCCGTCCTTTTCCTGCCCTTGTACAAATGTCCCTCTGGATACCTGTTAGTCTCTGGAGGGATGTATGCTCATACAGCACCAGCTTTGTATGAGGAGAGACTCCTGAGCTATAAATCTCTGCTTTTCAACTGCTAAACTCCCTTTTGGGTTGTTTTTGACGTTAGGAATTTTCTCTGATAACAGAACTTTATTTGCCTTTAAATATCACTTTGTGACAGGATGATGGAGTGGGGATTCTTGGAGCGAGCCTGTGCCAGCCGGGGAAGGGAAATTCTGCTGCGGCTTTTGTTTCATTCCAGCACTGACATTTTAGGTCTTTAAAGAGTATGTTTATTTTATGCTTGGCAGGGGGGTGTGTGCACACATCAGTGTCCAGACAGATGGGAGCAGCCCAAGCAAGTGCTGCTCTCCCCTCCCTGTGGCACCTGGGGAAGGGGAGCTGCTATGTGGAGAGCCTTAAGAACGTGAAATAAAAGTAGGGGTGTTGTGGTATTGTGTGCAAAGTGCTGCAGTGGGAACCTGTTACCCCAGGAACAGCCCAAAAGCCAAGGCCCACAGAACAGCTTCATACCCATAGTGCTATGTGTTGTAGTGCTGCCTGCTTGGGTCAAGGCTAAGTCTAAGGTGTTTCCCAGCACAACCTCCTGAGGTCCAGCCCATAGCCACAGAGTCTGTGTTCTGTTTGCATTCTGGTGGGAGCTGAGCTCCCTAATCTGGCTCTGCAGCAGCCATGTCATACTACGATCCTTTTAGATACGGAGGATTTTGCTCTGCAGGCTGCTTGTGAGCAGCAGCATCTGCAAAGTGCCAGCTCCTGTATTCAGCTTGGATCCCTCTAAGCTCTCCCTGGTTTTCCCAATGCTTTGAGCTTCCAACTAACTCTGTGTTCCTTTCTTCCAGCTCTTCCACGTCGCATATGTCCTGATCAAATTTGCCAATTCCCCTCGTCCTGACCTCTGGGTGCTGGAGAGATCTACTGACTTTGGCCTTACCTACGAGCCCTGGCAGTATTTTGCCTGTAAGTATGCCAGTGTTCCAAGGGAGCTGCAGCTTCATGCCAGGTAGTGGAGCCATGGTGAAGGCAGCTCTTTGTGCATGTATGAGGCTGGGTTTGGAGTTTTTTAAAGAATACTCATTGGTGCTTACCCAAATCTATGAGGATGCCAAAGTTGGCATAGTTGGACCTTGCTTATCTAGGTCTGGAACATGAGATTTCTTATCATCTTATCATCTCCTCCCTGCCGTCCTTTCTCTGTCTGTCCTGTACTGCATCCAGAGTGATGTATTTCAGCTCCTCCTGAAGCAAACCAGCTTCCAAGTAACAGAAAAGTCTGGATGCAGAAAACAGTCCCTTTGTGCTTATCAGCACTGGAGATCAGATACAGCCTGTGCAGGGCAGGGAACTGCTCTCCTGCCTCTGTGCAAGGTGGGATCGGAGACAGCGGCTGCAAACAGTGGCTGCAGAGATGCAGTCTGTGCATTTGACTTCTCTGATTAAAACCTGATCCCTTTGTAGAAACAGCTGCTTCTACAAAACCCTTCTCCCGAAGGGTCTGTGGGGTAGCCAGATGCTGAGGAACTTGTTAACCACCAGCTCCTCCCTGAAGCAGCCTCAGTAATTGGGAGAAGATGTGAGTTAAGATCTACAGCCAGAGCTTAAAACCTGGCAAGGACGGACCTCAGAGCACTCAGAGGCCTTGCTGTGGGTTGCCCCTAAAGGCTCGTATTTCTGGCTTACCTGTCAGCCTGTGCTTTAGGTTTGCTGGCCTCTTGTTGTGCAGGAAGAAGCATCTTGGGGTCTGTTACAGTCATGTTATTGCATGATCTGGGGCTGAGCAGGGAGCTCTTGCCCCACTTGCTTGTTTCTGCATGCAGTGGCCATGCTGCAATGGCTGGAGTCCTCTTCCCTCCTGCAGCACCAGTTCCTGTTACCATCCCCCTTGAGAAGTGACGTGCAGTGATCCAGCCCAGTGGAAAATTCCCATGGAAATAAAGAGGTGGCTGCTCCAAAACCTGCCAGATTCGCTAGCACAACAAGTCCTTTGCAGAGGTTTATTTTTGGCCCGGGGAGTTCTGTAGGTGGTCTAATAAAAACACTGCTCAGGTCAGTAACAAGAGCTGTCAGAAACCGAAGTGTCCTCCAGAGACACCAGTGGCCGTGCCCTGGATGACACCATCCCCATGGGCTCAGCGCTGCCCCTCAAGCCCTGCTCATCACTGGGGGTGTTGGGTTCCCCAGGCTGCCCTGTGTTCCCCAGCCAGGCTGCTGCAGTGCTTTTGGGCTTATCCCTGTGGGGTCAGGAAATGACTCATGGAAAGCATCTGTTGGTGCAGCTGAAGGGCTCTGGAGGGACCGTGGCAATGCAAATCCTCCATGCATCACAACAGGGAGCTCCATGCTTTCCTTGGCCACCAAAGGAGAAGCAGGAGCGCTGGGGAGAGCACCACTGGTGATGGTGTTTATCTGCATGAAGGATTCCCCACACAGCGTTTCAAATGGGGACAGGACATGAAAGATGCTCAGTCCCAGCTGCTCATCCAGGCCCATAGAGCCCCAGCTCATCGTGTTGTGCAGGATCAGCCCACTTTGTCTCCCTTTGCTGGGCAGTGCCACTGCGGAGGAGCAGGCAGCCACAGCACAGTGAGGCTCTGCCCTTTCCTCTGCCTAAGGTAGCCTTCTGTAGTTTGTTGTTCCCTTAAAGCACTGCTGTGGTTTAAGGCTGATGGGTTGCTCTGGTTTAGCTCAAACAGCCTGGTCTCTGGCTCACATGGTTGTGCAGGTTGCAGTAACTGGAGGAGTTCTTTGGTTTTCCTGAGTAGCTGCTCTTGCTGAGCATCCTCTCTCCATGCCCAGCCACAAAATGATGGAAATCCATCATCTTGAGCCAGCGGTGACAGGCTCCTCACCTGGGGCTTCAGAATAAATTGCCTTTAAAAAGGCATCTGGTGAAGCTAAAGCTTGGTGGCCAGGGAGCTGATGTTAAATGTTTCCACACCATCTTCCTGTGAATGCAACTGAGCTCCTGCTGTTGCCAAAACAGTGTTTCATGGAGCGAGGCCACGTTGCTGGAGATGAAGCAGCAGAGAGAGGTGAAGGCAGAGGAGGCAGTAGCTCAATGTGCTCCCCCCTCCCTGTTCCTCCTACTGGCTTAGCCTACCAGTGCAGCACGTGGAGTGGTGGGCATGCCTTCTGGAGGCACATTGCAACAGATCTGGGGGATTATTCCCATGAATTAGGTTGATGTTTCCCCACCAGCTCCCTGTGAGCTGAGCAGCGCTGGCAGGAGCAGCAGGTTCTGTTGGCTGCCTTCTTCTCCCTCAGGAGCATTGCACTGCTGAGAGCTCCTGGCACAGGTGAAATGGGATTAGGAAGGAGCAGCCTTTGCCGCAGGCTCTTCCCCTGGGGGAACAGTCTCTGAGAGTGGCACTGTGCAGGTTTTGGCATGGGTAGATCTGGGTGCTCACCACGCTGCACAATCGGGTCCTGAGCTGCCCCAGCATGTTCACTTGGCTCTGCCAGCACAGGGATGTCAGACATCCTTGAGGACGAGCTTGCTGGACTTGCAGGAGAAGCCGTGCAGGGAAGCCAGGGCATTCCTAGAGCAGCAAGGAGTGCCTTGGCATGCAGTGTTCCCAAAGCAGGTTGCAGGGCCAGCAGTGTGACTGCTTTTAGCCAGCCTTGCATTGCCACTTAGTGGCAGTAGCCCTAGATTGCTGTTGCCAAAGGGTGGTTATGGGTGACGTTGCCATTTCTGTGGTGGTTGTGCCTTGTGGTTGCTCCCACTGTGTGGTTCTGTGCTGGCTCACTCCTTGGGACCTTAAGGAGCCATGTGAGCATGATGGTACGAGCTCCTCCATCAGCAGAGCTCTAGCAGCACAGAGCCCTTCCTCAGTTCAGCACAAGCAGTCTGGGAAAACCAATTGTTTGCTCTCTGAATTGTTCCTTTTCTCTCATCTCTGGTGGATGAACAGCTTCCAAGAGGGACTGCATTGAGAAGTTTGGGCTGCAAACAGTGGATCGTATCACCAGGGATGACCACGCCATCTGCACCACAGAATACTCCCGGATTGTGCCTTTAGAAAACGGGGAGGTGAGAGCTGCACGTTTCCATCCCCTGGGGTCTCCAGGGTTTCTCAGTGACCAGAGGTGCTCTTACTGACTTTCGGATGCCACTTAAACTACTCAGTTAAACCAGATGAGACTGGCAGGGAACCAATTCAGTTGTCTTGAAGGGAGGTGAAGATTGGGATCGGATGAGGGAGGGATTAGTTTCCTCTACCTCACAGGATTGCACAGATTTGTTTTCACAGAGTCACAGAATGGTTTGGGTTGAAAAGGACCTTAAATTTCATCTGGTTCCCACCCCCTGCCGTGGGCAGGAGCACTTCCACTAGACCCCAGGTTGCTCCAAGCCCCATCCAATGTGGCTTTTTCCCTCCTTGCATTCACAGATTGTTGTCTCTCTGGTGAACGGGCGCCCAGGAGCCATGAACTTCTCCTACTCTCCTCTCCTGCGGAATTTCACCAAAGCCACCAACATCAGACTGCGCTTCCTGCAGACCAACACGCTGCTCGGGCACCTCATGGGCAAAGCTTTAAGGGACCCTACAGTGACAAGGAGGGTAAGGCAGACCTTGATACCTCTTGCTAATGAGATGGAAGTGTTTGAGGGCTGTGCGAGCCACCTCTGGGGAGATGACATCCCTGCATGCTGCCCGTGGGGACTTTCTGTGCTGGTTCTCCCCAAGTGTCTGCAGTGATGTCACTGCTGCTGTGGCTGGAGCTGGAGGCTTCTTGGGAAGAGCTATGCTTAGCACCAACAGCGTGAAACTGGGAAGTGCCTCTTGGCATCACATGTGACTTTCTGGCTATGCTGGGAGACCTGACTTATAGCTAATGGGCTCTGTTAGCAGTGATGGGTCTTGGAATAGGTAAATACTGCAGCCTGCAAGGTCCAGCTTGTCACTGTAAGGGAGATATTCCAACACATCATTTTGCTGCTGGGTCTAGGGCAGTCACGAAGCTTGTTCATAAAGATACTAATGGCCAGCTTTTCTTGTGCTCTACAGTATTACTACAGCATCAAAGATATCAGCATTGGAGGGCGCTGTGTCTGCCATGGCCATGCAGACGTCTGTGATGCCAAAGATCCCAATGACCCTTACAGGTACATTTTCCAATGTTCTTTGTAAAAGTGTTTGAATTGTGCTAAGAGTGAAAGGTTCCAGTGGGAGCTGTGTCCTGAGCTGAGGTTATAGATGTGCCAGCACTGTTGTTCATAGCTCTGCCTTGAGAGGGGATCCGAAATTGGTCCAGCCAAAGTACCAGGGATTATGTGTTTTGTTTAAACAGGCTATTTTTCAGCCAGATCAGCTCCCTGGTCTGGTTTCCCTGCTCATTTTACCATCCCCATGGGAGCAGTGCTGGAATGGGAGGGTGGGTGCACAGAGACAATACTGTTGTTGAGCATGGAGCTTTCTCATCAAAGCCCAGGGCTGATTTCTGAACATGCCCAGAGAAGTCTCTTGCTTCCTTCATGGCTTCTTAAGCACTGGGGCAGTGCTCTCATAAACAGATGCTCTTGCAAGAAACCGGAGACTCTACTGCCCATTTCTACTCATAAGAACCATAAATTGGTTGTATTACACAGCTAAACAACTTCTCTTTGCAAAAGAACGAGAGCATGCAAAGCAGTTACTTTTTGGCTCATGGGACTCTTCCCATCTGCCTTGGCAACTTGAAATGCCAAAGAGCTGCTTCAAACCATGAAAGTTTGCTTCTTAGCCATCTGTTTGCAGCCTGGATATTGCCTTTATGAAAGGGATGGATAGATTCAGCCGGACGAAGGAAGCTTATATTTCTTTCTCATCAGGATCATGTAGAGCTTTTGGATCTTCTAAAATAAAATTCCACTGAGTCCCAGCCAAGGTTAAAGCTGCTAAGTACTAAAACAAAGATGTATTGGTAAGCAAGCCTGCCTTAGTAAGCCAAACTCTGACAAAGGGAAGTTCATAACTATGGGAATGCACAGTTCCTTGGTTTTGTTTTAGCCTTTGGTGCTGCTGGATGCAGCATCTGTGTCCTAGGACAAAAGCACTTCATGGTGCTAAGTGATTCTTTAACATCTTGGGTGTATTGTTGGCTTGGGGCTCTCCAGGAAGGGAGGGAGAATTGAAGGAGTTGTGTTGGGAATCTTTGTTCAGTGCCACTTCTCCTGACAACTGTCTCTGCCTCTCCAAATTCTCCTCCTCCACTCTCATTGGGATGCATTTGGCATCTTCACCCTTGGCCACAAACCATGCTCTAATGTTGCAGCACATGTTCATAAGCAGCTGTTGCATTTCACCCAGAGCAGATTGTGCTTGCCAGGACGAGAAAACATTTCCTACTTGGGTGCTTTGTACAGTCAGCACAGAACATCTGTAAAGCCCTTTGGGATACATCAGGACAAAGCTGCTGGGTAAACAGAACTCCTCTTGGCATTGCTGTACCCTGTTAGCAAGCCCAGGAGCACGGAGGAGTCAGCAGAAATACAATACTTTCAGTTGAGAAAATGAGTAATTGGTGAAACGCTGCCATTCTCCAAGGCTCCAGCAGCAGCTGTGTGCAGCCTTCCCACTGAAGTGGGCACTGCTGGGCAGTCATCCCACCCCTCCTGCCTTCAGATAGCCCAGAGCCTGCGTGGTGATACCTGCCATAACACTGCATGGCAAGAGGCATTGCAAAGGCAGTTTGGGCTCAGATGCACTGTCCCTTCTTGTCATGAGTCCCAGCTATCAGAAACATGTCATTTCTTCAGAAACCTGTGCAACCCATCTGAGTAGGAGTGTGCTGTGTCCCTCTGCACATGTCCTGCCTCTTCAGACGCTGATGTGTGACAGCAACAGGGCAAGGAAATGCAAATAGAGGGAGACGAGGTATGTGAATTGGCCCGGCACTATTAAAAATCCCAGCTATGCCTCAGCCTGTCTGGGAGGTCTCTGCCTCTCGTTTTAAGTTCTCTCTTCTGCATATGCCTGTGTTTCTTGTGCCTGTTGCCCAAAAAGGCAGGATGAGCACTTTGACAGAGGTGAGGTGAGCTAGAAATCTTGGCAAAGGCTTTAGGACATGATGGAGCATGTTCGTGAGCTGACTTCCTGGCCATAAATGATAATGTTTACCCAGCTTTGGAAAGCTTCTCTGAAGTGCCAAGTTACGGAGGCTGCACATCCAGCTGTGTTAAGCTGATCCCTGCATGTGTATGTGCACGGGTCTCAGTGTGTGGACAGGTACAGCCTCCTCAAGGGTCTTTGTATTTGTTGCAACTGTCTCTCTTCACCCCAGAATCCAATGGGCTGCATTAAGGGACATTGTCCTGGTTAAAGGTGAGCACCAGAAGATCAGGCATAAACCTTTCTCCTGGCAAACCCCATGAGCGGTGAGAAAAGCATCAGCAGGGACCTGGCACATTGCAGACAGAGAGCCCAGACAGGAACCGTGTGTTAACGCATGGCTGATGTGAGCTCAGGAGAGCCCTGCAAGTGCTCTGCTTCTGCCTCATAAGAGCGACGCTCTCTGTGGGTTCACTGCCCCATCACGGGTGCCACAAGAGAGGAGACAACCGCAAAGTCCAGCTGGTGCTTCTGTGCCTGATGCTGAAGATGACCAGCAAGACAACAGCAGCCTGACTGGTCAGAAGCAGATCTGCAGCAGGAGATCAGGGATGCTTTCCCACAGCTGAATCCTGAATCTTGCCCATTACGGAAGGGGAAAACACCATATGTACTGGTAGATCTGTGAATCCCTTTTGCAGATGATTTTCCCTCAGCCCAGTGAGAAGCAGTCAGAGGAAGGGGCTGTTTTTCCTTGGTTGTGCTCCTCGGATGTCCTGGTCAAAAGCAGATGCAGTGCTCTGTGTGCTGCTCTCAGTCTGACTCAGTTACTGAGCATCAATTCCAGTGGGAAGATTGTGGTTTTCTTTTTTATGGCAGGATGACCAGGAAATATGTGCTATGTGAACACAGCCGCTCCCTCTTCTTCCTTGTATATATTCAATCAATGAAACATGTAAATATTGTGGCTTATGTATATTTGTGCATAATTCACTCCCAGCACAGACTCGGCACAAGGTGCTGTAAAGCTCCTGTGATAGATGAGCTCTCCGAGAGGTCATTGCTAACTCTGGACAGCAGAGACTAAATAAATAGCTCCTCCTGCATCTGAAAAGTGCATCTTTACTCATTGAGTGCCATCTTTTTGTATTCTGGGAACTGAACCAGTGCTTTCAAACATCTTGAACATTAAGGAGCCAGGGTGTGTGGTTGGAACCATGTCCTCCAGCCAGGGAGATCAACACTGCTCAGCAGGTTTATACTTTGCCTGACTCAGTGACCATCTTCCTCCACACATATGTATATGGCTGAAGCAAACATGCTGAGTGTTGCCCCAAAATTTCAGATCATCCCATATTTCATTATAATGAGTTCACTTCTCCCATGGTCTGGCTGTTCACTGTACATACCCTTGCAGGTCCCACATCTTAAAAACACGTGTAGGTGGAAAGCACTCAGCTCACTGCAGCCTTGGTGGAGCGTGTCTGCGCTCCTGCATCGCACCCACAATGACTGCTCCATTTGTTCCTAATGTTTTAAGAAATTACATTTATTTTTAAACACGGCTTTTGAATGGAAAAGCTTTGGAGGAGGGAGAGATGGGAGTGGCAGCCCAGCCCTGAGGGGAAATGAGTAATAACAGATAAAAGCTGGAACATGCTGTATTATCCATAAGTCTAATACAACAGAAAGGGTTTGTGTTGGATGGGAATCGCCTTCTGCTAAGTGGAAGTTTTGGAGGTGATGTCACTGATGTTAATGAATCACCGTTGCGGTCGAGCAGGGACAAGATCCATCAGTCCAGGGCTGAGATTTCTTGTCTGGTGCCTCCGGAGCCGCCTGTTTACCCAGCACAGCACGGCCTGTGCCGGCTGGGCAGAGCAGGAGGTGGATTGCACAGGGAGTGTGGGGCCAGCGTCTGCTAAAGGACTTAATTCAAGTTTCATGGCCTTCCTCTCTCAAGCACAGGTATTCCTGGAGGAGCAGATGGAACCCATGTGGCCCCGTCCCTCTCCAGCTCTGGGCTACCGTTTATTCCTTTCTCGCTACCCCTGCACACTGGTGGAGACATCTTTGCACGCCATGCTACTCCCTCTCAAGTAACTCACTTCAGCTCCGGCTGCTACATCCAACCATTTCACATGCTATTGTCTGGCTAGGCAGTGGCACACTGATTTTAATCTAATCCTTGTCTCCCTGTGAAGAAAATAAGAGTGATGCTGGAGAAGGAAGGGAGAGAATGGCATTGGAGGAGCAAGTTTGGCTTAGAAAAGATACAAATCAACAATTCAAACGTTAAAAAAAGCCTTAGAAGCCTCTTTTTAGACTGTTTGGATTAACAAGCATCCCTCATTTGATCCCTGTCATGGACATAGGCTCAGCTGTACCATGTTCCTCTCCCTTGCAGGCTGCAGTGTGACTGCCAGCACAACACCTGCGGCGGGTCCTGCGATCGCTGCTGCCCCGGCTTCAACCAGTTCCCATGGAAGCCTGCCACTGCTGACAGCGCCAATGAATGCCAGCGTGAGTTGGAGTGGGGTTTTCCTTCCTTTCCAGCTGCTTTGCAAGGCACAGCTTGCCCTGTGCTCCACCAGCCCCTTGGTGCAGTGCAGAGAAGCTGTGCACTGCAGTGGTGGGGTTTGTGGTGAGGGGCACTGCGGGAAGTGGAGGTCACTGGCACTGCAAGAGAGAACACTTTGCACAGTGGTCAGTTGTGCTCAGTCGAGGCTCACACAGGAAGGCCCATTAGGTCTAATGGGACTTTGATTCTGCTTCTGTTCCTGTTCCTCCCCCGTGTCCAAGGGTTCGTGCAGGCAAGACTCGTTGCTCAATTCTTTCTCCAAGATGAATTACATTTGGATGTGTTTACACACAGGATGTCTTTATTTGTCCAGAGAAACCTTTGGTAAATGCCGACAGTGGAATTTATGCTGCACTGGGAATGCAGAGTGTGGAGCATACTTACCTCAGACAGTCTCTTGTAAACTCAGGGCAGCAAAGAACAGCTGGATCTCAATCTTGTGGGTTTGTAAAGAGCACCCTCACTGGGTGCTCACCTCTGTCCTGGGTGGGATAAAAGAGGCAAGAATGTTGCCCTCTGAACCAGACTACTTGAGGCCCCATAGTTGGGTAATTTATTTCTCGTCTATACATGCCTGCACATATTTTACTTCTGATTTTGTGTCTGCTGCGTTCTTCCAGTGCAAACTGGGCTTTGTGAGAGAGTTGCTGCTTCTATGGTTTTGAACTGGAACACTTCTGGGAGCTTGACTGCTCTTGTAACCACCCAAATGCATTCAAGCACCTTTCCTCATTGAAAAGTAACCCATCCAAAGTCAAACCCACAAGAAAGAGTTCTTACCTGAAGATCCAGCTGGTGACTGAAGGGTCTCCATGGACTGGTGGCTTAGTTAATGTCTGTCTCTATTTTCAGCTTGCAATTGCAATGGCCATGCCTATGACTGCTACTACGACCCAGAGGTGGATCGCCACAAAGCCAGCAAAAGTCATGAAGACAAGTTTGAAGGGGGAGGTGTTTGCATTGACTGTCAGGTAGGCCTGAAGAGCTCCTGTGTTTGTTTCTGCTGTTGCTGGCAGCTCCACCAACCCCTCATACACCCCTTACCTAGAAATTAGTCTCAGCTATAGATTAAAGGAGTGTGCACCAGTAATGAAAACAGCACTTGGGTTCCTAGCTGTCCCCAGGGTAGCATCATTACCTTTCTGATGCTTTAGGGTTAGATCTGCACTGGGAGGGACAGATTGGTGCTGAGCACGTTGGGAAGTCCCTGCCTGGTTTGCAGTGCTCAGCTGCTGCCACCTCTCTGGATCTTTCTCTGACTACCAAAATGCCAGTCTCCTCAGTCTCTGAAGTTCCCAATGGAAGTGAGGAGAGTGGCTCTTCTGCTCCCAAGGTGACTGTGAGCTGGTTAATTCATGTCATGATATGAAACTTGTAGCTGTACTGTCTTGCTGGGGGGAAACAGATTGCTCCCATCCTCTTAGCACAAAGTGGGCAGGGCATTTTACCATCTGAAGCAAGTAAAATGGGCTCAAGGTCAGCATGAACCTGAAACTCACACTGTGTTTATAGGAGGATGCAGTTTGCAGGAAATGCTTTGTTTTCAAATTGATGTATGTGGAATTTTGAGCAGATTTAGGTCTTCTGTGTGCTGACACTCCTGAGCTGCTTCTTCTGACCCTGAAGCTGTTAGCACATCTTGCAGATGAACATCAATCCTGCAGGTAGAGGAACTGATGCCCCCCTAACCCACTGTTTTTCAGCATCACACCACCGGCATTAACTGTGAGAGGTGTATCCCAGGATACTATCGGTCCCCTGACCACCCCATCGACTCTCCATACATTTGCTATCGTGAGTGTGATCTCCTCTGCAGGTTGTAGATACTCTCCTGGACTTGGTGGCACTGGGAAGGGTGGTCTGCAGGATTGGGCTGGGAGATTTTTCTGGTATAGTGAATCTGGCACCATGATGTGGCCACATGGGTGATTCCTGCTGCAGCTGGTACAGATGTATGTGTGCCTGCAGGCAGTGTAATTAGAAGTGGTGGCGTGTTCCAAGGCTGGAATGAGCTAAAAATGTGTTGTCCCCCTTGCTGTTCCCAGAGGGAAATCGAGTCTTAGCTGTCATCTCTGTACTTTTTCAGCTGGCAATTGCAGACCATTTGTCTGCATGCCCTAAGGGAGGGATTTCTAGGCAGGAGAGGGTTATATCCTTGCTGGGGAGCCCAGCTCAGTCTGGGGGCTGTGACACATCAGCTCTTTTGCACTGTTGCCGTCACCACCATCTCTCTTGGGCATTTGGGATCTCCTGGAGAATCCATTTGGGACTGTTCTGCTTTACCTGGGACCTCACAGTGGGACAAGCACAGTGGCAGCAGTTCCTCTAAACCAGACCCAATCTCTCTTGATTTTTGGAGAGTATTTGCAGCAGATGGGGGGGTCTCTTCCAGAGGCTCTGTGTTGTAGTGATGCTTCTGTGATGCTCATGGCTAGTGAGGGTCTCAGTGACAACTGCTCCTGGCTTCTCCCTCCCTGCAGGGTGTAACTGTGAGTCTGACTTCACTGATGGTACCTGTGAGGACCTCACCGGCCGCTGTTACTGCAAACCCAATTACACTGGGGAGCACTGCGATGCCTGCGCCGAGGGATACCTCGACTTCCCCCACTGCTACCGTAAGTGGGGGCTGTGGTGCTGTGGTCAGGTCTGGGACCCCATAGACACAGTGGGTGCAGGAAGAGCCAACAGCTCCGGTTGGGGCTGCCCTCCGGGTACCTTTCCCCCACACCATGTGGCAGTTCCCAGGAAGTGTTCTTGCAGGTGGGGACAAGCCAAAGTTTGGCTTGGGTGGAAGCTGGAGCAGAGCTGAGCTGGGCTGAACCAAGCTCTCTGGAGTCAACAGAAGCTTCCCTTTTGGCTGGGGTCTCATCTCTCTGTGAAAGTCATCTTTCCAGAGCCCAGGTTAAGAATGGCTGTAATGGGTCTTTGTTTAGTGGGATATCTGCACTTTGTTCCATGTTCCACATCTGCATTCAGCCTGCTCAGCTTTGGGGCTGTCAACCCCTTGATATCCCGACAGGATTTCTTTGAGCGTGTATGATGACCTGTGCAATGTCTCTTTCTCTGTGCAGCCATTCCAGCTTTCACTCACAACGATACTGGAGAACAAGTGCTTCCTGCAGGACAGATAATAAGTAAGCAGTGCAGTTTTCCTTGATTGTTTCTCAATCACCATCCATCATTTCTGTTATATCTCACCATCCAATGCAAGATCAGGTCTTCAGCTTACAGGGCATCTATGTTGTAAGAGACAGCCCTGACACAGAGTGGTTTTGAGAGAGGATGCAGCTGATGGGGATGTCCCTTCTGGCCGCCCTGTAAAGGAACATCCCCTAAGATCACAGAGGGGCTGTGGCTGAGCTGGAACCTGAGCTGAGTTCTCCCAAATCTCAGCCTTTGAGTCCACATACAAACTGTCCTTCTGCCACACCTGCTTGCCCTGTGTTTTCCATGTGGTGGGTCCATGCTGTTGGCCCCTCTGCCCAGAGCTGCTTGCTGTGTTGCTTTCTCTGTTGTTTTGAAAGCTCACCCATGCCCTCCTCCCTGCTCCCCTCCATCTCCCTCCTCTCTTATCCTCACTCGTCTCAATTCCTTTCCCTTGAGCTCTTTTGTCTCTTTTCCCACCAAATCCTCCCGTCTCATGCTCCCCAGTGTGCTCCAGATAACCTTTACTTCCTCTGATATTTTAAACTCTGTCTTCCAGACAGTTTTCCTTTCCTGAGCTGCAGTGTCTCACTTCCTTTCTCATTTCCCCACCTCCCATTCCCTCTTGTTCTTGGATGATTTTTGCCCTTCCCTCTCCCAGCTCTGCTGCTGTCGGTGAAGGCAGGGCTGGCCTCAGCACTACTTGCCTGCAGCACCCACTTGCCCTGCTAGTGGAAAGGTCTCACGTGCAGCTCAGCATGGAGTGACCAGAGAAAGCCAAACCCCAGCCTGGTTCCTGAAGGCTCTGGTTGTTTTGCACAGCTCTTGGGCAACGCTGCACTGAATCAGCTCTGTGACTGAGGTCTCCCAACTACCCTGCAATCCCGTGAGCCTGGTGTGCTCATCACCTGGGCAGGGTTTGGTTAAAACCTTTGCATCTGGTAGGAAGGTTATTAGGAGACAAATGCTTGAGCTGTTGCCTCTCATGCCTCCCCTGTCCTTACGTATCATCTGCTCAGCAGCAGAGATCGACTGACGGCTCTGTGTGGTGTTTCTTGTGTGTGTCCCCACTCCAGACTGTGATTGCTATGCCGGTGGGACCGAAGGCAACGCCTGTCGCAAAGACCCTCGGGTTGGGATGTGCGTGTGCAAACCCAACTTCCAGGGAGCACACTGCGACCAGTGCTCCCCAGGCCACTACGGACCCGGCTGCCAGCGTGAGTGACTAGGGGTTAGCAGCCCCAAGCTCGCCCTGCTACCTCCCTGCTGGGAAGGAGCGTGCCTCTTCCCTGTCCTCCACTCACACTGGAATTCTCCAGCCCCACTTCCAAGTGATAAATTCCCATGACTTTTGCTGGTATTTTCCACCCAGCCCTGACCCTCCAGCATCCTCCCAGCCTGGGGGGCTCTTGAGAAATTCCCTATGGATATAAGCTATTGGCCAGGCACGCTTGCTGTTAGCTGTGTCCCCCATGGTTTCTCCAATGAATGCGGTTCCACCCCAGAGGAACAGGCGCTCTGGTTCCTTTCCTAGGGAGGAGAAAGAGGAAGAAGCTACTTATTTATTAGTGCCCCTGTTGTTTTGCAGCCTGCCAGTGCTCCGGCCCTGGTCAGTACGATGGCACCTGCGACAGCGAGACAGGGCAGTGTCTGTGTCGAACGGGATTTGAAGGGCACCTGTGTAACCAGTGTGCTCCCGGCTACTTCAACTACCCTCTGTGCCAGCGTGAGTATCTGTCAACCGTGGGCCTGGGTGGACGCACACAAACCCAGAGTGTTCTGGCAGGGTTCTGAAGGACTGGAAAGTGATTTTGTGGGTGTTTTAGAGGTTATAGCAATGGGTAAAGATCAAGTTTGAATGCTTAGAGCACCACCTAAATGCCCATCTAGGAACCTCGGGAAGGAAATCATATTGCCATGAGCTTTGTCGTATGCTCCCAGCACCAGGCACATGGTTTCTCTCTGTTGCAGTATGCGGCTGCAGTGCTGTTGGGACGCTGCCAGGAGGCTGTGACTCCGATGGGAAGTGCTTCTGCAGACCCGAGTTTGCAGGGCCACGGTGTGAGCAGTGCAGCCCTGGGTACCACTCCTACCCTCACTGCTATGGTAAGGGCATTAACCTTCAGTCACCTGCTGAGAAACATGTCTAGTTTTGCAAGATTTTGGTATATCCCAAAGTCAAAACCTGCGTGGTTTGCGCTGAATTTGGCAGGCTTGTTTTGGAGGTCATGGATCATGCCCAAGCCTGGAAGACAAAGCAGTTTTTATCAGTCATGCTTCCTCATCACAGCCCTGCTGTGACCTGGTGTCTCAGCTTATGCCTCATTTTGTCTTCTTAGCATTAACCTACTAAACTGTTGAGGAATGTTGAATGGGCTATAAAAACCCCTCAGTGTCATTTTCCTGGTATAGCCATGACTCCAGCTGAAAATACTGCCTGTCTTTCCAGGGGATTAAGGAATTAACTTAGTTCTGATGGAAATGGCTAATTCCTGTGGGGCTGAATGATGATTCAGACCAGCAGTGGTTGACCAGGAGTCATCAGGCTGTTGATATTCCTGCTCTTACAGCTTGCTCTTGTGATTCCCGGGGTGCCTTGGACAACAACTGCAGCCCTGCTGGCCAGTGCCGATGCCATATGAACTTTGCAGGACATACCTGCAACCAGTGTGCCCTGGGCTTCTACGGGTACCCCAGCTGCACACGTGAGTAACCACCATCAGATCTCAGGGAAGGGAAGGAAGTAGCTGCTGCTGCTGGCTTTGTAATGGCTTTCCTTTCCATAACCAGCCTCCTGGGGAGGTTTAGATTAGATATTAGGAAGAATTTCTTCCCCAAAGAGGTTGTCCAGCACTGGACGAGGGGAAGTGGTGGAGTATTTATATGTAGTTTATATATAAATACCTCGAGGTATTTAAATGACATGTAGATGTGACACGTAGGGACATGGTTTAGTGGTGGCCTTGGCAGTGCCATGTTAACATTTGGACTTCATAATCTTAAAGGTCTTTTCCAACCTAAACAATTCCATGATCCTATGATTCTGTCCACTTCCATAAGCATTGCATCACAGAGCTGCTGGTACCAGGGCTGAGCAATGCCTGTGGCAGGTGCTTGTGGCCCCAGGCGCTCTGCATGGCCCTCCCAGCAGTGTCCCCATCTCCCTCCCTGCCGGCAGTCCGACTGGAAGCCAGATGGACTCATATGTCTCCCAGCAAGAATTTAATGCTCATTAAAAAATCATCTGTGATACAATTTCCCTGAAGCAACAAAAGAGCAGCATCATCATCACCCTCTTGCACCATACTAAATGTAGGCGCCTGAGCTGCAGCCAGCTGGCAGAGGGCTGCTCACAAATGCTGATGCCGGCGATATGCCTTTGAAGAGGCTGGAGGCAGAGGTGAAGTGGTCTCACAGGAGTTAGTACTCACTTCTGGGTTTGGTTTTATCTGTCTCATAAAGCACTGTCCAGATTGCAGAGCTGTAGAGGAGTCACAGCAAGGAAAGAAGAGAACCTGATTTCTTCTTAATCTGTTGTTTTATAACAGTGTTTTGCTGTTAGCCAGTCTGGGGGTGTCAGCCTAAACCAGCCCCTGTGGCAGGGATTTGAGGAGTACTGGCTGGGTAAGGAGGGCACAGGCAGCTCGCTGACCTTTCATATGATAGGGCAGCAGGATCTCGACATGCATTTGCAGCAGACAAGTCATGCAGGAAGCGGCAGAGCCATTGCCCTGCCCTTGCCCCTGGCGGCTGCTGGCCCGTCTGCTGCCCACATACAGCATCCTGAGGGCAGATCCTGATGGCCAAATGGGTGTTTGGATGCAAATGGACTGATGTGTCACTGGTCGCTGACCTTTAGGGGATGAAATCACACCTTCCCCTTTTCCTTAGCCAAAACTTCTCCCCACCTCCAAAATTACACATAAATGTATGTAAAAATAAGTGTGATAAACATTGCAGCTTCTATTGTTCTTCTTTAAAAAATGGGATGTTTTCAACCAAAAGCAAAGAATGAGTGTGCATGTTATTTATAACCCATATTTCTGGCTGCTTTGATGGGGATGAAGGTCAGGCAGACAAAAGAGGTTGCTGGTGGGAAGCTTTGAATGCAGGAGCCCCTGTGCCCTGCCGCTCCAGCGCTTGCTGTCCCCTCTCCTGCAGCTTGCCAGTGCTCCCGGGAGGGCTCCCTGCACAGCACCTGCGACCAGGACACGGGGCAGTGCAGCTGCCGGCCCAGGGTGACGGGGCTGCGCTGTGATAGCTGCCTGCCAGGCGCCTATGGATTTCCACACTGTGAAGGTAACGGCCTCAAGCTGCACCAGGGGAGGTGTAGACTGGGTATTAGGAGTGATTTCTTCGCTGAGAGGGTGCTCAGGCATTGGAGCCGTTGGAACTGCCCAGGGCAGTGCTGGAGTCACCGTCCCTGGAAGTGTTCACACACCGTGTAGATGAGGCCCTCAGTGCCATGGTGGACTTGGCGGTCCTTGGGTAAAGGTTGGACTCGATGATCTTAAAGGTCTTTTCCAACCTGGTTTATTCTATGATTCTCATTCTCTCATGGGGTGTGACTCCAGTGGCTTGGGACATAGTGGTGTGGTGCTGGTAGATGGGTTTATCATCCCCCTAGAGTTTTGCAAGGGAAGAAATAACTCCCTTTAAGAGCAGCCAGGATGTGAGCTCTCTATAAATCCCTTATGTCTCTCTTCCAGTGGGCTCCTGTAACCCAGCAGGGTTAGTGACTACAGATCCCTCGCTGGCCTCGGTGAGTATCAAATGAACACACCAAACCCTGCAAATCATTTCTGTGTAATCCCCTTATTCTCTCTTTGGGCCATATCCTTCCTTAAGTTCAGCCTGAAAGCAGCTATTACGCACACCATAGTATCTGACATCATGTTCAGGCACCGTGCTGCAAATTCTCACCTGCTCTTTTCTCCCCATCCCTTTCCCCAGGGCTCCTGTGCATGTCGGGCATACGTTGAAGGCCCAGCTTGTGACAGATGCAAGCCCTTATACTGGAACCTGACTCCAGAGAACCCCTACGGCTGCCTGAGTAAGGAAATGGCATTTGCACAGCCCCAAAAAGTCCCTTCCATGTCATAATGCTGCAAGACTCAAACCCTAGCCAGTGGGGACCATCACTGCTGGATGGAAGGGATGCCTTTCCTTCCATCTTAACCCTGAAGTGATGTCAAAGCTGGAGTGGTCTTGGTAACCCCCACATGGAACAGGGAAAGCCTGGAGCCTGGAGCTTTTTGCTTGGGATGAAACACAGGAATCATGCAATGAGTTGTGCCATTCTCAGCCTTCCCTGCAGACTTAATTTTCTATGGCCAAATGTGCAGAAAAGGCAAGAGGTTTTAGTACTTGTGTCCTCAACAGTAGTTGTCCAAAATTAAATGCATGCCCTTGTGCAGCACAACCCTCTACTTGACCAGTTCCCAGCTCCACTTATCCAGCTGGTATCCTCCGGTGTGGTGGGTACTGTCCTCCATCAGGCTTCTTCTCAGGGGCTGATCAATCTTATGGCTTTCTTGTTCACTTCTCTCTTTCCAGGCTGCAAGTGTGAGACCAGGGGCACCATCAGTGGAATTGCAGAGTGCCAGCAGGTGGGTTTGCTCCTCTCTGCTTCCGAGCATGTGCTGTGTTGGGAGTGTTTCAGCTCCGTCTCTCCCAGCAGCTGCTGGAGAAGCCTGTCCTGAAGCTGAGCTCTCAGAGGTTACACCACAGTCTGGGCTTGCATGAGAACACAGGATTAAGACCTGTCATAAATTAGGCACCTAAATATTTCTGGGTCTGGCCCAGGATGCTTGGATTTTTGTTTGCCTGCATTGTTGGGTAATTTATGTGGCCACCCACACGCAGGAAGCCATGGAGAGCATGAAACTCAAAATGCTTCTCCAGTGTCTCAGACGAGGATCCAAATAACTGAGAAACAGCTTAGACATGACTGGAAGGAATGAGCTTCCCTGCCTGCTTCTCTCCTAGGGTGATGGGCAGTGTTTCTGCAAGCCAAACGTCTGTGGCCAGTTCTGCTCGACCTGCAAAGACGGCTACTTCAACATGGAGAACGCAAATTACTTTGGCTGCCAAGGTGAGCCCCCTTCATGATGTGTCAGTGAATTAAGCGGCACAAGAGCTGACCCTGGAGCAAGCAGCTCTGCATGTTCGCCTTGACTGTTTGCCCAGACATGCTCTGACTGTTGGCTTTGGAGAGAAGGGGCAGGAGGTGTCCCACCTCTTGCTTTTGATCATACCCATGGCCCAGAGCAGGGCCTGGGTCTTGCTGTGCATCTGGAGACCTGACTTCATGCTTTTGGCACCATTGGACACCGGTCTATCAGGCTGGGGAATGAAAGGCCAGTAAAGGTGCCCCTTTAAGCGCTATGAACTGGTGTGTTTTAACCACTGGCCATGTCGTTCCAGCTGTTCCCATCCCTCCTGTTGGGAGCAGGTGGGCATGGACCTGAGAGGTTGGCTGCTTTCTTTATGCCCATGGGAAGAGGGAAAAGAGGAGATCCGGCCACTCTCAGCCAGCCCTTGCGGTCTTGGCAGGGCTTGGAAGAGGGAACAAGGCATGAGGGTTTGCAGACCTCGTTCCTCCATCAGCTGCCTGGAAATAGCTCGGCGCTGATGTGGAAGAGGAGCCGATCCAAGTGGGGCCAGGGCCAATATGAAAACGGATACAATGGAATAAAAATAGCGGTCGCAGAGGCACCTTTGATGAGTGACCAGGAGCTCATTAGTGCATGGGGAATGTCAACAGCCGCTTCCTGCCCGCAGGCTGCCGCTGCGACGTCGGTGGGTCCCTGGGGCCATCCTGCGAGGAGCGGAGCGGAGCCTGTCGCTGTCGCCAGAGCACACGTGGCCCCACCTGCACCCAGTAAGCTGCTGGCAGGAGATGCACCTTGGGGTGCTCTGCCTCCCATTCATCCCCTTGGGGACAGTGTCCTCTGCCACCACCTCATTGCCTGGGCTGCTGCCACATCAGCCGCAGGGGCGTCCCCTTGGCTGTCCCTCCAGGTAGCTCAGCAGGTAATGGTGCTCCTTCTCTTCCCCAGACCCGCACGGGACCATTATTTCCCTGACCTTCACCACTTGAAGTACGAGCTGGAGGAAGGCACCACACCGACTGGCCGGGCTGTGCGCTTTGGCTACAACCCCTTGGAGTTTGAGGGCTTCAGCTGGCGAGGATATGCTCAGATGTCCTCCATCCAGGTATGCCTGGTGTCACCGTCCCAGCCCAGCTCCCCATCGGGAGGATGTGGCCGGTGGATTGACATGCTTTTGGCACACATCTTTCACCCCAAGTGCTTCTCAGACCCCCAAAGTCACATGGTGGCCAACATAAACAGCGCAGTGTATATATAGCCTGTTCGCACAGATATTTCCTGTAGTGCTGGGGATGACATAGACTGATGAGGAGAAACATCCTAAACTGGGAATCCCCTGACATCCTAATCCTTTTAGACAAAGGTGGTAGCTTGGTGATTACTTACAGGGATGTCTATAAACACTGTCTTTGGGTTTCCTTGTGGCTCTTTCATCTGACTCTGCTCTTTCCTGCAGCTCTCTGCTTAAACCTTTCCTCCCTTCTCCAAAAATAAATCAGCTTCTCCTTAGCTGCCATGTTCAGCTTGGAGCTCTTGTTACCGTTCTGCCTCTGCTCTCGCTGTTAGCTGTAACAGTGGTTTGCACTAATCTAGAGTTGTCTAAGCCCTAAAAGTGAAGCTATTTCATCTGTTGACCCTTTATTCTCCTCGATGGATTCTTCTGCATGGTCCCTGCGGAGGTGTCACCTGTGTTTGGGGATGGGGGATGCAGGGCAGTGATTCTCTGACAATCTTGTCCCACGTAAGATGCTCCTTATGCTGGTGCATGAACTTTCAGTTTTCTTCACTCCTTCATGCTTAGGTAAGATAACAGGGGCCAAATGCATTAGCCATTTCCT
>JANHGB010048889.1:1341-50503 GCA_026283785.1 Coracopsis vasa
AGGGACTGCTGGTTAAAAGCATATCAAGCTCTGTATAAAGTGTCAGAAAGCAAAGCTGGTGCTGACAGACCATGAATGGCACACAGGTGGGCTGGCCAGTGCTGGGACATGGGAGCTGCAGCCCCCAGACAGGCATCTGAGCATCCGCTGGCCTCTGCTGAGCTCAGGACACAGCAGGATCTGGACTGCATGGCCTCACATTGTGGGGAGCCACCGTGACTGACAGCAGCTCACCTTTCTGGAAGGCGGCATCTCCTGGGGTCTGCTGAATTCCTGCTGGCCTGTTTCACCTCTAACTTGGGCAGGAAATACCCAAATTGGCACAGCACCTCTGAGAGGCTTCTGTCTTTGGTAGGGACAGCATGAAGGCCTACTTGGAGTGTTCTGATACACAGATTGAACAAATAAAGGCTCCAAGCAGATGTGGGTAGAGCCAGACCTCAAAGCAACCAAATTCATTTTCACTCAAAGAAACTTCTCTTGTGGGTGGGCACATAATACAGTGAGGTCTGGGACATGCCAGTTACCCGAGACCTGGTCGCTGGGTTGGGCAAGTAGATGAAGAAGAAGAAAGTGCCCCACCACAGGTGAGCAGCACCAGCAAGGGTACCTGTGTCAGCTCTGCCCAGGCACACAGCCTGCTGCTCCTCACCCAACAGTTTCAGTAGCTGACGCCTGCCAGTACCACAGTAATAACAGAGGTCTCCCAGCAAAACACCGACACCAGCTTTTAAAACATGCCAGTCAAACCTGAGAAGGCCACAGAGCCAGCCCTACTGACACCAGCAATCACTGCGCCAGCACTGCTAGCAGAGGAGCCAACCCCACTTCAACAGATGCAGTGTCCTCACTGATGGGAGATCTGTTGCAGATGCAGCCCACTGACCACACACTAGTGCTGTGATGAACACAAGCTGAGTGGCTTTCTCCTACTTCTCTACAAGAGAAAGACTCACAAACTGACTGATGGGGGAGGGCTCCAGAGCCTCCAGCACAAGTGGGAGGCTGGAACAAGCAGCCTGACCAAAAATAATGTATGAACAAAGGCCAACTAAAACAGCCTAGGGCCACAGGCAGCAGAAATGGACCCCCATGGCTGGTAACAGCAGCGTTTTGGGCCAGAAGTCCCTGCAGCTTGACAGGGCACAACGCAAGGGCTGCCTGTGGGCAGCTAACTGGGCACAGGATAGATAGGAGGGACACACAGAGATACCGGATTACCCCAATAATTCTAAAGTGATTTGCCTGCAGAAGATGCATTGGGCCACACAAGGCTGTGACAAGGAGCCAGAGCCAAAGCAAGCCAGGGCAGATGTCCTGCTACCACCCAGATATTGGCTCTGCCTGATTTCTGCCCAGACATGGTAGTCCTGTGGGCAAGAAGCTTTTCTGGCTGCAGAAAAGTGGGCAGCATGATCCAGGACAACCCCTAGGAAGACATGCTGTTCTGGCAGCAGGGAGGCTGCATGAGAGGAGGAATAAGCAACGTGCTGACAGCTGGCAAAGTCATGAGGGAGAAGTCCGAGGGACTTCTGGGGAGGGAGGATCAGCATGTGGGACTGAGGGGGCTGACTGCTAGCAAAGGGAGTCATTTGGAGCTAACTTGAGAGACTGCAACAAGAGGAAAGCCAAGCTGCAGTATGGGAAGGGTACGTGTCTTCCACAAGTCAGTTCAGCTTCTCTTCCTTACACACACAGGGAGATGGAACAGGACAGGCCAAGCAGACTGAACAACATATGCAACGACAAAAAGTAATCTAAAAAGTGATGCTTGCTTGATTTTTGTGCCTTCAGCTTGCCTGCCAGTTGCCACACTGCTGGATTCCAACTGCAGCTCCTCCTTGCTCCAACTGAATTGTTACATTCTGGGTTAGGTTTTTAGTTTGTGTAAGCATATTAAAACTTTAATTAAGCCATAAACCAGTGTTTTAGCAGTTCTGAGGGGAAGTTTTTCCATTTATCTTGTTGATTACAGCTCTCAGGTCCTTAGTTCTGGCCTAAATTTAGACCAATTCTGTCTGAGCTCTGCAGGATATATGCTAAAACTTCATCAAAAATGAAGAGTTGATCAGCTAACTGTGGGAGCCTGTTGTGTGTCTGCTCTGCATCCTGGCACTCTTCTGATCTACAGGCAGTAGAGGCAAGTTAATGTTGATCTGCTAGTAAAACACATTATGGGAAGACCTTCAGAGGATGCTGCAGCTCCTTGATTCAATGCTGACAAAGAAACAACTTGTTTCATTCCTTGTTGACCATCTAACATGGCAAGAAAGGAGGGATTTTAAGCAAAGCAATGATTTTTCCTTCATGCAATTTCTGCAGTGCAGCATGAGCCCTTCTCAAGGCAACATGTTTAACAGTGTCCCCCTCTTTTTGTCTTTCTGGGAACCACTTTGCAAGAGCTGAATGAGGGTCCTTGTTTTACAAAGCCTGTGGTATCTCCAACAAGGAAGCAACACCTTCATGCTTAGCCAGCTTACTAGGGATTTTGGTTTTCTTGTAAATTGCTGAGGAAATCCAAAGGGTCCACAACATCTACTTGTACGTGACAGGTTTATCGCATGTGTGAACATGAAAGACTAGTGTAAATCCAGCTATCAACATGCAAAAACATGGCCAGATCTGTCAACACCTGGGGCCAGAAACATCTCTTAAATGCTGTTTTAGAATTATAGCACAATAACAAATGTAGTGATAATGAAATGCAGAGTCTGATACCATCCAAAATTCAGCAGCTGTGGTATTTGTGATGGAGCTGAACTCTCTTTAAGCTGCTGGTGCTAGAAAGTGTTTCTTGTAGTGAAGCAAAGAAATTCAACAGAGAGAGAGAGAGGACATAGAGGAGGAGATTATTCCTCTGTGTATGACCCTGGCTAAAACTGCCCATTAACAAGCCTTATACTGTAGCTCTCCCTCCTGTGCTACTTCCATTTGTAATACACCTTCAGCTGTGTTTTTCAGTACCAAGGGGAAGCCAAGGTGGTGGCTGTCATGGCTGGTGGTGGCATCACTGGGAGTACAATTGCCTCCTCTTCCAGTCACTGCAGACCCAAGGACACACGTCTGTATTCACATTTTGCAGTGCTCCAGAACTACAAACCAGTTTTCAAGCCATGGGTGACTAACTCCCATGATGGCCCTTCACCACCAGGTAGGGAGCACTTTCTGAAAGGTCTGAAGTCATCCACTATTTAATCACCTGAACTTTCCACTTCTCCCATATAATTTTCTCTGCAATTAATTTGATGTGAGGAATTCCAGCTGTTCATTGAGGAGTTTGGAAGACCTAGACCAAATAGCCATTTCTCTCCTCCCTGCTTGTCGGTCTCCAGCCTCCTCGCACAGCACCTCAGGCCAAAGCCAAGGCCAGTGAAAACTTTTCCTTTCACTTGCTCACATTACACTTTCACAATAAAACTCACATCCAGATCACTGCTCAGGAAAACCACATCCTCCACCAGAGCAAGCCCTGCCCCAGGCTACCTTGCCCAGCCCCATTTGGGTCTCCAGGGAGGAACTAGCTCCTGCGTCTGGGCCAGGCTCCAGTCTCCCAGCTGGCACTGACAGCACGCATCCGCTGCATCCGAGCCCATACCATGCAGACCTTCTAGGGCTCATCTTCTGGAATCTTCCAAAAATCATCTTCTGGAATTGGGGGGAAAGGAAGAGGGAAGAAAAGAGAGATGCAAGCCCCTTGAACTGCGATGAGCAGCTTGTTACCTAAAGGTGTTTGACTGCCTCAGAGAGAACAGGTAAACTTAAGGACTCCACAGTCAAGAAGTTGTTTTGGTGAGTTTGAAAGCTCACTTTTTATGCTTATCTCATGCTAAGCTGGAAACAACACTGGCCACACTTACAATCTGCTAAGGGGAAAAACGTGTTGAGTAACAGCCAGTGCAACTGCAGGGAAATTTGCTGCACAAAACCATCTTTATCCAAGATCATCCTTAGGAAAAACAAATGAATACACATACTTCCACAGCGAAGCCAAACTCCTGCAATCTCCATGAAGGCTTGTGCAGCAACATACCCAAAGATCCCCATCAGCTCATTATTGTCCCTTAGCTGGAGATGATAATTGTTGTACATCAGCCTCCAAAACAGCTGGTGTGAGCTTTTCCTAAATACTGCTCCAGGGCAGACTCCACCAACAGCTGAGACTCCCTGAAGTGACAGGCAAAGCTGGACAGGCAGGAGGCTGCTACTTCTCTATAGATGTTCATATAGCTTTACATATACTACCACTATTTTGGATTCTCCCTCTGATCCTAAATCAAGGAATCAGGAGGAATGAGGAATATTGTTCTAAAATTGGATGGTCCTGTCTCTGAGCTGACTGTATGGAAGACAAACCCAGAGACTTCAGTACTCCACAGGATCACATCCTAAATCTTTGATCCAGTCTTGAGTCCATCTGAAAGTGATGAAACAGCTCTGAGGATGGAGTTGTGGCTCTAATATTGGAGAAATGCTATGCTGAGTGTGCCATTTGCCACCTTCTCCAGCTACAGCAGGGGCAGCTCTTAATTACAGGCCCCAGCCTGCTCCTGGCTGGTTGTCAGCATGCTCAGTGGAAATCCCTCCAAACTGCTGGTGCATTTCAAATAAATGGGTCCAATTAGCAAAAGCTTTACAACTGCAGCTGAAACGGTGGGCAAGGATCACACCAGCAACCAAGCAGGCAGATGGGAGGAGGACAAAGATTCCAATAGGTGATGATGAGCAGGTGGGAAGAAGTAGCAGAGTCAGCTGGAAGAGAAATGTAATCAGCCCCTTGAAGAGGCTGGGGGAGCAGCCCCCAGCCTCATGTTAGCACTTCATTTATAGCATTGCTTTCCTGTTCATAACCTTCCCAACTGTGAATTGCAATTTTTCTCCTCCGCTTTCCTCCCCACCCCCAGCATTATGGTGATGGTTTGGAACATGGAGATGTTTGGAAAGGGGCAATTTGGCACTAGGAGTTTAGAAAGCTACAGATGACATCCTAAATGTATCTTTTATGAGTTTGGAATGATTCCTTTAAATAAAGCTCAGAATGTATGACATCTTTTGGTAGTGCCGCCAATAAGGAAATAAAACAAAAAAATCAAAAGGTTCTTGAGCATATGTAGCCTTAAAGAACTGGACACATTGCTTTCCCTCATGCCACTATGAGCTGCTTACCAAGTGCTTCCCAAAGAAAGTGCTCCAATAATTTTCAATTGTCTCTTCACCACATATGCCCTTGAACCCCAATGCACTTCTGAATTCAAGGCTTATAAGAAATTAAATGCTCCAATAATTCTAAATTCTGTTTGTTCAGTGCTACTGGAGCCTGTCCATTCCTTCAGTTTGGGGACTTCTGTTTTGTTTGCAGGGGGGAGAAAGAAATCTTTTCTATTAGTGCTTCGAATTGGAAGTTGGTCAAATAGTAGAATGATTCAGCAGCCTCTGAGCTGATTCTCAGTGTATCATAAAGCAGGATTAGGAAAACAACAATGTCTGGATGAGAAAGAACCTACACAAAGAATCACAGCAGGAGAACAATACCAGAAAGGAGTAGAGGGAATAATCCTCACTTGGCTTCTGAGGAGCAGGTTGGATGACCTAATAGATGTTTTTCAATGCCCTTCATTCCCTGCTGAGTCGCAGGGTTCAGCTGCCTGGATCCAGCCACCACAGCTTAATAAATGGCTTTGCATTGACTGAACACCATTAAGTGTTTCTGTGTGCAGAACCGCAGCCTGGTGTCATTTATGTGAGACCACGGTCCCCCTCTGGCACAAGACTCAGATGCTATTTCATAGCAGGCAGGAATTTATGCAGAACTAGTGGTGGAAGTTCATGACATGAAGCGAAGGAAATAATCTTAGGCTGTGAGTCTTCTAGTTTTAAACCAAAAAGTGGGGTTTTCTCAGTTTCACTCAAGAAGACACCCAAACACAAAGCAGCACATTAAAGTGACAGAGGTGTCAAACTAAGTGTATTCCCTAGCACTGTCCTGAACAGGAATTAAATTAACATGTATTTTGTAATCTCCTGAATAAAAGCATCAGTAAACAATTATGGCCAATGCCAAGACAGAAAAGGAAAGCATCATTTAGTATCTATTCTCTGTGAACCTGAAGATCCTGTTGACAAGTTCTTGTAAATTAGGACATACCTGTTACAGCTGCAGCCTTGGAGGACAGAGGAAGGCAGGGACTCTCTCAGGAGTTTTACTAGATCAGCAATGGTTGAATTACTTCTATGCAGAATGTGAAATCACAGATTCACACAACCCAGGAAAATCAGACAGTTATATCACACTTATGATAAAATAGCTATATCCAAAGTTTAGTAAAGAGACACAAAAACAGGGAGGAAAAAGAAAAATCTCCTATGGTCTTCTCTTGTAGACTGAAAAGATGATAAAATGCATCCTTGTTTAACTCTCTGCAGGATGTCTGGAATTTTATAGACACTGCCACAATGTGTCTTTCAGTAGGGAATAACTGAAGCATGAGATAAGAAATCAGCCTTATCCTAACTTGCAGTGGCAAGTGCTGTAAAAGGAAATGCCCAATAAAGACTTAATATATAGGAAGATGGCAAGCAACTGCCTGGATTTCTGAAATAAGAAAGTGTAAACCAATTCTCTAATCACATATAGTCAAAGAACACCATCAGTTGCTAAAATTCCTAGGAAAAAATCAGTATTGGAGAGATGGTGGCATACACATCTTCTTCAAGAGCGTTTGGGGAATGTTTTAGCCTGCAGAATTTAATTCCCTGTTATTACTTCTGAGCCTGGAGGTGAAAGTCATAAAACAGAACCATTCATAACATGCAATAATGGGGTGAAATACTCATAAGAAGAGTTACATGATAAAATCCTTTGGGACTGTAACACTTCCAGTCCTCGGTGACAGCATTAAAAATTCTCCTGTCAGTAACATCTGTTCTTCCCCAATTTCTATACTGGGTTTTCATTCTTTTCTCCCAACATCTCCAAATTTTGCTGTCATATGGCATTCCTTCCACCCTTCCTCCCTACTGCCCTAAATATATGTTTAAAACCAAATCATAGGAAAGCATCCTATACTTAAAAAGATAGACAGGTTTTAAATTACACTGTATTTACTTGAGGGCTTTTAATACCAGGGGAGCTTTCCCAGGGAGTTTTGCTCTGATTTTAGCACCCCCACTGTTTTTACAAAGGGCTATTTGGTCCCATTTAGAAGATGGCTACATTTTGAGTAATAAAGACTGCAATGCTATAAAATAAAAGAACATTTTCCCCACCCTTCTTTTACCCTCCCATATTCTGATTGATTAAAAAAAAAATATCCCAACCCATCATGTGTTAGAGCTTTGTTTTCTGCATAACGAGACTAATCATGTTTCCTCTGCTTGGGGTCTCTCTCTTCTCTTCCTTTTCTTCTAGGTCCTCTGGATCCACACTGACATAGAAATATCCCATGATGGAGAAAACAATGCACACAGCAAAGAGGAGAACAGTGAACAAGACAAATTCAGCCCACTAGGAAAGAAAAAAGAACAGCAGGTCAGGAGACCCCAGACTCTCAGTCCAGAGGACATCTCTACACCTCCAAGTGCTTTTTAAAGAGCTGGGTGAAAATTACCTTTTAGTTTCCAAAATTGCTTACGAGATAGAAATTTTCTCATCCTGTTTTCTGGTAAACCCATGTACACATAATTTAATTATGAATATGTGATATACCTTGAAACAAACCTGTTTGATTGGGCTAGTTTCATTACATCTTTTCTTAGAAATCCATCCTGACTGCAACATACCTGTCTGGGTTTCTTGCCCACAAGATTCCTTTGGAAGAGGCAGTTTCATGTTAGCCAGAAACAAGCCCAAGTTCATACCTTCATGGCACCATCCCAGAAGTCTCATAGCTTCAATTTAACAACCTCCACACTACAATCTCCCCATGCAAGCTCATCATCTCAAGGGTGCCACAGGCAGCTGGCCCTGAGGGAGTCCCAAGCTAGACACTTGAGGAGGCTGACAGCCCACTGGGCTACCTGGATGAAGGCAAGCTGCTTCTCGTAAGCAACTGAAATTTGTGGCTGGCATTGTATACAGGCTTCAGGCCCAAATGCAGCCTGCCTGCCTAGAGCTGAGCTCCGTCAAAGTTATTGCAGAGGTGCAGGTCACTATTATTTACTGCCACTGAGAGGCTTAGGGAGGGTCACGGCTCCAGAGGGCAGCTCTGCTGAGGGCAACACAGGGCCCTGGCTGGGAGACCTCAGCGCAGTCTGCCATCACTCAGTTGCAGGAGCCTGGAGCTAAGCAGGAAAGCTGTGCCTCCAGGACATGGACACCCAGCAGCCTGTTTAAAAGCATTACCTCTGTTTTGAGAGCCAAACCATACCTGTGCCATTGGTGCAGCTTGGGCAACAACGAGCACAAAGGTATTCCCAACAGCCACCGTGAGCAGCCAGCCTGCCTGCAGCACCGACTTCATGCTGGCTGGAGACTGAAAAGAGAAGGGTCTGATCAGTGGGTATCACACTGTGCCCTTCTGCCCTGGTTCACTCTGTGATGCCCTGCCCAGTGTGGGTGTCACTGGGCTCAGTATAGGAGATGGCGGAAATTTTCTCTACGCAGAGTGGTTAATCTCAACAGCTTCATACAAGGAACTCTCAAAACATGTCCTCCAGGAGGACACATGAAGAAGGAGGAGATGCTGCTTTTGCAGAGCTGGATCCTGATCATCCACAATCTGCATCATCTGAAATTGTACAATCAAAAAGTCCAGGGAATCACACAACACCAGCTGCAGCTCGTAGTCTGGTGCCATGTGGCTGTACACCTTTGGAACTAGATCCTGATGTTAAACTTCCTGCTGATGACAAAGTTTCTACATCCCGTTACAGATTGTCCCACTGTTAATGAACATCTGCAATTTACTCCAAGGATAAATTTGAGTAGCTTCAGCTTTTTGACCTTGTAATGTCTCCATCCTCTCATTCTTCTCTTCTCATAAGCCTTCTCCCTAGACAATCAAATCATCCCTTGCACATTTGTTACCCCTTGCTCTCTTTTTTAGACTCATGTAGGCTTAGATCCCTTTGCTCGCTCCGTTTAAAGCAGATTCCAAAGCCCCATGCCATCCTATAGTCCTTGAGATACCTTTGACTTTTTATCACAGGAAAATACATACTACAAAATATTTCACTCTGAGAAAAACCTGATATTACACTATTCAGACCTTTCACATTAAAATAAACTTCTATCCAGTTCTGTTCTGTTTTCTCAGCTTCACTAGAAAAGGAGTGTCCTGAGTATAATTGAGAAGAGATATCCTTCAGAATGTCATAGAATCATAGAATAGTCAGGGTTGGAATTAATTTAGTTTGAGGGCACCCAGCAAGCTGTGTTATAAACCAACTATTTGCTGAAGTGAATCAGTGGCATGCCAAAGGACATATTACAAGTCAACAGCAGATGCAGGAATAAATCCTGAAGTCTAATTGTAAGCACCTTATCTTTAAGTGGAGTACCTGAGAATAGGAGAAGGCCAGACCTGTAATGGAGAACATCACCTCCCCAGCAGATATTAATAAGTACTGTGGTAACTGCCAAGCCATATGGACATTGTTGGCCTTTATGTCTTCTGACTTCCATGTCTTAACAGCACCTCCAGAAACCTAGCATGAAAATAAAGGCACACTGATTAGCTGCTGAAAGATCAGATCCTTCTTAGCCTGGACAGCAACAGCGAATTTACCAAAACAAAATTTTAAGCAAAGACGGAAGCAAATCTCTGCCCTAGAAGCAAAACTATGGGTCTGATACCTGCCATTTTCAAGCCTGTCAGGAATGGGATGACTCCTACTGCACAGGTGGCAGGATGGAAGCATTCCCACACATTCATGTGCCACAAGAGTTGCCTAAGCTATTGCAAACCAACAAGTTGTCTTCTGTAGTGGGGTCGGGAGAAGTCTGAGTGATACTTGTGCCGAGCCTGTGGCCCGCTGCTGTCCCCAAGGCCAGAAGAGGACAAAAGGATAAACACTCATTGCATCCATGTGGTCATTGTTCCCATTTCATCAGCACTGTACAAAGAAATCCAGTTCAGGAATACCAAGAGTAGCAGAGACTGCCCTGTACCAGATGTATTCAATTAGTTATGGTAGCTGTATTCCTAATCATTTTTGTTTGCTTTCCCAGGTGTAATTAATACTGCCTCTGATGCACAGAGGCTCAGAAGCAGAGAGAGGTCTGACTAGTAGCCAAGAAAACACTAGGCTGAAATGACTTCAGGCAAAAAACCCCACATTTAAGGAGAGTACTTGGGAAAATACAAGGGATATTTACGAGATGCACTTAATCACAATGCAGGGAGGCAAATCAAGACACTGGTTTTTACCAGGCTAAAAGAGGTGAGAGGAGAGCTGTGCATTGCTCTTTAGCCTGTAAAGAAATGTCACAAGCACCATACCATAACTGCACACTGCGGAAGGCTGGGTACAAGGCAGCATCTCTATGATTTAAGCGTCACAGTCAGCCACATTAGCAGACTAATATATTGCATTCCCGGTTCTTCTATATAGCACTCCTGGCAGAGGAGCAGGGCTCAGTATAAATCACTGCAATAATTAAAAAAATATCTTGGCCTGGAGCAAACTCTCTACCAAAGGAAGAAACCACAGGCAGAGAGATGGAAAAACAGAGGGTCAAAAAGATTAAAGGACTACCACAGGGTCCAGAAGGGATAAGGCACAGAGCCACCCCAGAGCAGCCATGGCTACAACAGGGGCTTCTGTAGATGGGTCCACAAACTGGAATTCTTGCCCACAGTGATGTGGGACACATTTACCTCAACTGACCCTGACTCAGTTGCATTTATCAGAGGCTTATGGGTAATATTATTAGTGTAATATACTTAATGCAACTTCTCTTCTTAGTTTCTCATCTGGTGAAAGAGGCTCGCAGCCATGGAGGAAGGGTCTGGCCAACATCAGTTCAAGTGTGTATGTGGTTTATGTACATAAATCTCTGCACTCACAGATGGCAGCATCTGCCTGTTCCCTCCAGGACTGTGCATCCTACTCCAGCTATTGAAGTTTAAAAAAAAAATGCCAGGTGCCTTGCAGCTCTATTTTCCCCCCTGCGTATTTGGACTCTGCAGACATGAACAGCTCCCATTAATTGCCCAACAGGGAGATGTAACTGCCAGGGAGTAGCTGACAGCAGTTTGCTCTGCTCATCACAACACAGTACTCAAAGTCTCAGAGGACAGCTTAGCAGTGTGTCCTGTCAGACCTGGTTTGTCTGTGTGAGTATGCAGTGGAAAGGTTAAAATGGGAACTAAGCTGATCACGCTCATCTCTGTGGTTCCTGCCAGCTGGAACAGGGCTGGAGCAGTGAGCCTAAGAGGCTGGCAAGCTTGGAAAGGAATCCACCCCCACAGAAGTGCTCATGCCCCATTAGGGCTAGGTTGTTCAGAAAACCATGCCTTGACTTTACACTAGGCTCCAAATGAGCTGTACAGACAGGAAGAGGAGGAAAAACAGATGCACCATTTCAGCTACCTCTTCCTTCAACACTTTATTCCTCTTCCCCCCATGTGTAATCCACAAGTCTTGGAAGGTCCACCTTTACATCAGTAAATGTGAGGATATTTCAGACTGTTTATCTGTAGAGTTTTCCAGGTGTGAGTTACTGCCAGGTACAGTATTTTAAAGACCACAAGCAGAGCCAGCTCTTGGTAGACTGTTATAGCTCTTTGCAGTACGCTACATCAATGTTAACTGAATAAGGATGGATGGCATTAGACCAGCACAAACCACAGATCACATGGTTTTCCATGGAGGATCTCTATCAAGGAAGGAATCTTACTTCTCGTTAACCCATGAGATCTGACAGGATCACAGTGTAAGATGGAATGAGTACCCATCTGCCTTGCTTATGTAGGTGCCGAAAACTTTCACTAGTCCTTGTATAATGGACTTCCTTCAGACAGCTACTGCCCAGGTCTTGCAGGGTAGGGAAAGCAAGTGAGAGTCACCAACATAAGAATAAAAGCAGTTTGTTACCATTACAGGGACACTTACGTTAGTTATCACAATGGTGTATGACGCGCCGAAGTCAAGCAGCCCTAGCTCCAGGGGAAACTCTCCCATTTCAGTTATGCATTTTCCATTATTATATCTAAATAAAAGGATGAAGTACAGTATTTCCCAGTTAGTCCCACTGACAAAGAGCATCAAACATGCCCATACAATGGAGCAGGGAGGATATACGATGCAAAGCTGCAGTAATGTTTATGTCAGACAATCGCTAGAATTCTTGTCATTTTTCCTTCCAGAAACACTTAGGCACTAAGTGGAGTTCACTTAGTGACTTGCAGTATTGCTAACAGTTTTAAATGGTTTCTGCTGCTCCCTGGCACTGATTTTTTTTGCCCCTCAGGTTTGTTTTCCTTCCAAACTTCTCCACTCCCTCAAGAACTGTGGGCCAGACAGGTTAGCCAGCCTCAAGCAGCCTTCAGGAAATCAGCGATATGCACCCACAAACCACTTTGTTTCCTTTCAATAGAGCAAATTAGCCTTCAGATTTGTTCTTCTGGTTTTGGATGTGTTAGATGGCACAGAGGCTCAGCAACACTGCTGCAACGGCTGCTTCATCCTACTAAATTGCAGCAATAAATATTTTGGATGGAACTGATGCAAGGACAAGCCATTAAGCTTGTTTTGAAACATTGCAAACACCACAAATACTCTGCAAGCGCCAACTCCAGTGCTGCCAAACCAAGGCCATATGGAGCCCCTGTCTAACAAGCCCAGCCTGCAAAGCCATGTAATGTTACTTGATGTTATCAGCCCACATACCAAGACTTTGTAGTGTGGAATATGAATTGGCCTTTCCTTGAGAATACCCTAGCAGTTGGGCCTGTGAGAATATCAAAATAGAGGAGGCATCAAATGACAGAGGGGACTTTACTATGTCCACCTTATTCTGCTGACAAATGCACAGGAATGGCCAACCTCTTCCCTCCAGCACTCCACAAAACATAAGAAACAAGCTTCTGCACCCACAAGAGTTGCCTGGAGCTGCACAGAGCTGATAATTCTGGTTTTTACAAACATCTGCCCCTGCAGGCAAATGCCAAGAAAATAGCAATGAAAGTTTTGCTATTCACCTAAAAAAGCCCCACTGTATCCATGGAAGGGCCTCGGGAAGGACCTTCTGCTCAGCAAAGGAAACTTACTTGTCCCTCTCCAGCAGTGAGTACTCAGAAGCACTGTAGTTTCTCTGAACAGCAATGAACCATTTGCTGTCAATGGTGAGGTTGACATCTTGGTTCAAACCATTAATGAATCTGCAAAGAAAGCATATTTCATTGAGTTGTCAGACAGGGCAGGAGAAGCATAATATCAGACACTTCAGAAGTGCACTCTCTCCCAAAGCATTCTGTAATTCCATCAGGTTATGACAGCTTCTCCTGCAAGTTACCAAAATATGTCTGATTCGTTGCCCAGTTTTTCAATATAAGATTAATTTTCTCTGCTGTGTAATTTTACCCTCTTACTCTCTCCTGTGAAAAGTGACCCTCACTTCTTTTGGGTTAGGACTTCCAGGCAATCTCTTCTCAGAGACCTTCAAAGATTGAAGTGTGTCTAGAGGAGGCCAAGATGATCAGCAGGCTGGAGCACCTCTCCTATGGAGACAGGCTGAGAAAGTTGGGTTTGTTCAGCCTGGAGAAGAGAAGGCTCCAGGGAGATCTTAGAGCAGCTTCCAGTGCCTAAAGGGGGCCTACAGAAAGCTGGAGAGGTACATTTTACAAAGTGCATGTAGTGACAGGACAAGGGGGAATAGTCTCAAACTGAAAGAGGGTAGATTTAGATTAGGAAGAAGTTCTCTACTGTGAAGGTGGTGAGACAATGGCACAGGTCATGGAAGTGTTCAAGGCAAGGTTGGACAGGGCTTTGAGCAACCTGATCTATCAGAAGGTGTCCCTGCCCATGGCAGGGGGTTTGGAACTAGATGATCTTTGAGGTCCCTTCCAACCTAATTCTATGACAACTGCTCTGCAGCTGTTTGAGAGGACAGAGCCCCAACCTACACCAGGAAATTATAAAGTTGTGTGTCCTGATGAGTGTGCACACCATGCTGGTGTATTTTTCAAGGAGTTTCTACCAGTGGGAAAGAGTTTTGTAGAAAATAAGGCATTCGCACCAAAAACAAAGCTTTCATGGGAATGTTCTCTTGGTTTTCAGTTCTTAAAATGGGGCTGAAATCCCTGAAGATAGTCAAGCTTAACAAAAGTACCTTGTTAGTGGAAAAATAGTTTCTTCTTAGTGAAAGTTCTTCACAAATTGTTGAAGGGAAAGTTCTGAGATTTTGTCAAAAATGCTCACAGGAAAATATAAAACACTCCTGACTGCAGTTATTAATCAGTTCTCAAACGTAGTGTTTAGCCAGTAGAAGCCTTCACAAGCACAGGGCTGTGAAGAGATACTGCTCTCGTGCTCTATCAACACAGGCTTTAGGATAAGGCAGCTTATGCATCTCAGCACCTCACATAGGTCTGGTGATGTGGTAACTGCGACTTCAGTGAGATGACAGCACAGGCCTGCTCATGGACTAGTTCAAATTAGGAAAGCAGATTAGCTGCTTAAGCAGACCCTAATGCGCAGCTGAATTGTTTATGAGGATATAAAATTGTTGCTGTATCAAATTTAGTAGGCATTTGTGCATGAGGTTGGGTGACATAAGTGAACGTCATGAGTTGGCCAGTTTGCAGATGACAAATGGCAATGGCTCCTTTCCAGATTGCTGCTTGTCTTTCTTTCCCAGAGAGTGGAACATAGCAAGATGTGTTACCACTCTTCCAAGTGAGATCTTTTCTGTTGCCATCTCAGCTCAGACTATCCTAGGCAGTAATGCCTAGTAAGCAGCAATAATGCTCAGCTCTGCATGGCAACTGTGGGAGGTGGCACGCTGTCAAGCCTTCGCAGCTGACACCTGAGTCTTGCATGAGAAGAGTGGACTAGATTCCAACCTGAGAACATCTGGGTTATGTTACATACAGTCTGCATTAGACAAAAGCAGTTTCCCTCATCCCACCACCTCCAAATCCTCAAAAAAAGCCATTCCTACCTAACAGCTGCCAAACCATTTTCTGGCTTTGCTTCCAAGTCTGTAATCTAAAGAAGGAAAGGAAGAAAATCAAACAAATTTATTACTGCTGCCTTGTAACAATGTGTAGCAGAAAACACTAGTGTCTATGGAGTTGCACACGTGTTGCAAAACCCATGGAAATTGACTGGACTCTCACATAAGCTTTACATCAGGCCACAGAAGTCCTGGTACCATGAAGCTGACAGCAAAATTTCAGCTCCACTAAGGGCTTAAGATGAGAGCATACCTTTTTTCCCCCATCTCCTGCATAACAAAGGCTACAGAGTTTCAGCCAGTCACCCCTTCTACTGAGGCATGTAAAAAAGTATTTGTCTTGATCTGAAGATAGCAAGAGATCGTTATCCACATGAGCTTCTTTTAATGATTAGTTACAATTAAGCATGAGTACTTTACTCCTGCAAAACCTGCAACTGCCTGACTTTCAGATCTTGATTCTTGGCGTACTCATAGACTTCACAGAAGCCTAGAGCCAAGAGGAACCACTAGGTTACTGCTCTGATCATCATGTATCACTCATTTTCCCTGACCCTCAATACTCAGGACATTAAACTGTTGTATGGTGCAGGCAGAGAGCAGGAGAAACCAAGATGCACTGAGCTTGATTGCACTCACAGTCTCTGCAGACACATCCCTGAAATGGCCACCTGGCTGGGCACACTGGGGACTGAGAGTGCCTCTCCTGGAGATCACAGCTCAATAATTAACATGATCTACACTCATTTGAGGAGAGCTTATTTTGTGTACAGTGCTGAAAAAAAAGACAGCAAAGACAGCCCTGCTGTGAAGATTGTATGTCACACAAAAAGAATACAGAGCAAGGTTCTTGGTTGGTAGAAATCCACAGCTGTGCCATGTCCTCTTAAGCTGGCAGGGCAATTTCAGGTTTTGCTGCCAACAGATGGAACCCAGGGAAGCCAAAAGGAACTGAATCTACCTTCAGAAACTGACATTCTCTCAAAATTTTCTAGCCCTTTCTCTACACTCTCTTTGTGACGTTAAACTCTGGGCTTCTGAGACCAAGGATCCAGAATTTCAGTGTACCTATAAAATGTCTATTGTGCTTCAGCGCGATATGCTGACCCACAGATAATTTATGCCCTAAATAACAAATAGTCACAGCGAAAAATAAATGTCAAAGCAATAAATAATAAACAACATCATAATTTTCTTCCATGGGAGACACATGGGGATTAAAACTCTAGTTTGTTGCAGAGAGGCCAGCCAAATTATTACTCAGTGATCCCCAGAGCTCTCAAATTCATTTCCTGCCTACTCAACAGCCCATAAAGGAGAAGAAAACAATTTCAGATTGGATCCTTCCAGGAAAGCACCCCCATCTGAGTGAGGAGGCCAAACCCAGCAGTGAGGAAGGACATCACGGGCCATGGCTACTTGAGGGCAAGCCCTGCAACACAGTAGTGATTCTAGCATCGCCTTTGTTGCATTGTAATGCTGGAAAAGCAAGTATCATTTACCATACCGTCTTCCACACTTCCCTTATCTACAGCTGAGAGTGACAGGTTAATTGCATCACCCAACAGCACAGCTGTTCCCCAGTGCATGGCAGCCTTCCTGTTCCAGGATGAGCATTAATTTAAGCACAGGCTAGATAGCTAGGGCAGCACAGAGACACACTGAAGCTCAGAGACTGCTCTGCTCCAGACTGTCACAGGCTTTCACTTCTTAAGCACTGTATGAAAATCACTGTATGAGTATCCATTTCTTAAGTTAACAGCACACAGTCATTTGGGTCACAGGGAAACTTAACATTGTGCAGTAATGAGCCCCAGGCTCTAAGCCATAAAGCAGCAAAAAAAAAAAAAAAACCAACCCAATGTTAGGAAAAAATAAATCCTTAAAACTCCTTGTTTTAAAAAAGAGTTATGTTATTTCTAACATACAATACTGAATGTTTGGTGTGGCAACTCTGCAAGGCTGAGAAACTGCAAAGAGAATTGATATTTTAGCATAAGGATAGATTCTGTTGGCATTTACACACCTGCCACACGTGCAATAACACCATTCATTTCAAGAGAGCCTCTTAGGATACAGCTACACGTAAAAGATACATGAATCTGGCCCTACACACTCCATATGCCTCTCTGATTGTTGCAGCAATACACAAACGTCCAAACACAGCCAGCTCTGCTGCAGAGCTTGAAATGAGCTTAATCATTTATTCTGCTCAGCAGAACAAGTGGGTCTTCTGTGCATTTTCACTAAACACTTGCAATAACTAAACCCGGAATCATTCCTCTGATGCTGTTATTCCAGCCCAGCCCTAGAGCCTCTTTAACATCTTTGCTTTAAAGAACCATCTTTGGGGGAAAATCTCCAGCTGTGTTTCCTCAGCTTTCTCAAGCTCTGCTGCCTAGCAGGCATGACTTTGCTCTCCCACTGCAGCATTCACTAGATTAAATTGTGCCCAGAAACTCTCAGATGCCATAACGCCTCTATTAATCAACCAGCAGAAATGTGTACAGATCCAGTGCTGCTAGCTAAGAAGTCAGGTTTAGAGCATCTGAGAGCAATCAGACAGACATTGCAACTGAGCAAATGAATTAATGAGCCTATTACCCCATTGTATCATCACAGTCACTGAATTAATACTGTATTTACACTTCACTCCCACACTCACTAAGCGGCTTGATAGGTTTCCTTCTGCCTCAAAAACAATTAAGCTGTATACTGATTTTTCCTTCACAGTGTAGTTAAAAGGAAGAGACAATCCTTGATATTGCAGGGTGAAGCGAAGGCTCTGTTGCTCTCCATTCAATATTAATTTTGAGTACTCAGCTGGGTTCTGTAGAGAAAACAGACATAGTTACACTTTCTTCAGATAAGACAGGATCTGACTCTTCCCACCAAGTGCAACCCTACCCTCCCTTCAAGGGACCCTCTAAAGAGAGGTCAGAGCTGTTTTCTACAGGAAAAGACCTAAGGTGATATATACGCTTTGAGCTGGTCAAGCCAGAGCTTCAGTACCTTCCATTGCCAATGGTCTGGTGACTAACGGACTGTCCGCCTGAGTCTCAAATTAGTTTGACCTGTAAAGTAATCTGGAAGCTGAAATAGGAAACAACCCAGTGCCCATGCCCAGTTAAATGCCTTCCCATTTCTCTCCTACTTTGGAGGTAATACTTTTCACATGCCATCCAGATCCCAGCAGTAATGTGCTGTCTGAGCACTGAAACATTTGAGTTGAATGTCTCTACATGCTCATCTCAGTACAGTTATCCTTTATTCCAAATTACTCATGAATGTAGTTAGCCATTTCTTTCTTTGCCATGGAAATATGTCTTCAGACTTTCCATTTCTGTCTCATCAATGGAGATAATATGCTCAATTTTTAAAGTTATTCCCATGCACTTCTAACGTGATGAAGGAGAACAGGCTCTAGCATTTGTGGGCTTCATTAGAAAATGCCTGGAAAAAAACCCACCCTTTCTTCAATGGGACACAAGTCAGGCCCCCTAGCCCCACATATATGCTTACCTGAAAAGCCTCCACAGGCTGCTGAAATAAGTCCTTGTCTTGGATTGTCACCTGAACAGGGTTCTTTGCCAAATTCAGGACCCGAATTAAACTTTCTTCTGGGACAAGTCGAGGCATATCGGTTTCCTAATTAAAGTAAAAGGCTTTAAGTGCCATCTATGTGCTTTATTAGCACTTTAATATCTCTTCATTTTTAGCCATAATAGCCTTCCTCTCTGTAATGACACTTTTCCATCTCTTCCTCATCAAAAGTTCCACTGAGAGAAAACTGAACATAAATCTTATTTAGGGAGGTTTTCTTGTAGTAGCTCAATAGCCAACCTATCCTTCCACACAAAAACTGCTCTTCACACCACTAAGCATACACGCTACACAACTGCTGGGTAGGTAGAACAATGTCACTGCTTTCATTATACAGCTCCCTAGTGCCTGGATTTAACCAACTGCAATATCAGAATGGGAAAATTGTGCTTAGCTTTCAAAAGCAGTGACCAGAATAATTATTTCCCACTGTTGTCAGTGACTGGGAAAAGAATTAGGCCAGAAACTAAGCAGTTTTGAAAATCCCAGTCCAGCTCCATGTCTGTAATCTGTACTTCTGCACCACTTAACACCATGCTCTCTAACAGCTGACTCTATAGATCTTATTCCCTGTTATCCAAGAAAGGGAAGACAATGCCTCTAGCACAGAGCTATCTCTTTCTGTCAGGCATCATTTCCTAGAAAGAGTACATCAGTCAGTATCAGCCTTGTACCACCTGTAGATCTAAAACGATTTATATTTAAAAAAAAAAAAAATAATGCTTTTTTCCTCACTTTATTTGCAAGTACCTGCCAGCAACACTTCAGAGATACTCATTTTTTTCTATCTCATCCTATAATTTGGGTATTGCAGGCAGGGCAGTTTGAACTGAACTCAGTGGGGAGACGTAGTGGCAGAGAAGACAGGGTGACATGCTGCTCTGGACTGACAGGCCTGTTAATGTGATTCAGAAAATTCCATTATTGTGGCTTACCACTTGTGCTACCCACAGCCAAGTGAAGGTGGGCCACCCTATCCCCCTCTTTGCTAGAGTTTTTAGTGGCCTTCCAGGTAAAATTTCCATGCTCATGGAGGGGGTAACCTCTAATTCACCTTGCCTCTGCCTGGAGGAGTCACCCACATCCAGAGCAGACTTTCAAGTGCTTGGCCACAGCTGCTGGTGGTAGCAGTGACAGCATTCCTTTGCCCATGTAAAGAGATCAGAAAGAAGACCTGAACCCACAAAGTTTCATTTCAGCAGGAGACTTGGGAGTGGATTCACCTGAGCAACCAGCAGATGTTAGAGTCCAGGGCTGTGTGCCAGCCACTCTGACAGAACACTTTAAGTATACATGGAAGCTTTAAAAATTAATCCTATAGTAACTTTTGTGAGACAAAGGTTAGCCAAAGTCTGCACAAGGTTGGTCACGAGCCAGAAACAAACAGTACAAATCTGCAGGGGCTAGCATTGAATCTACAAAAATTTACTGCCATCCTGTCTGGGGATGCCTGGCAGTCCCTGATGCCTGTGACTACAGAAGTGACTGCATTCACCTGCCTCACAGGAAAAGCAGTCTGGCTTGTAATACAAGCCCCCACCTTGTAATACACACCCCCACCCTAAAGTAGGAAAGTAATTAAATTAAAAAAGCAAAACCACCACACACGCAACAAACCCCAAACAGTAAAGTACAGGCAAGCTATAGTAAGAAATAGGAGAGAGAACAGACTACCTTTTGGGAATTAATCACTAGCATTAACTAAATGTCTGTCAAGCACTTTGATGATGGAAATCTAGAATATAGACCAATACAGATGACCGGCACAGCAAAACTGCAAAGACTAGAAAGAGCAAAAGAGACACAGACAAAGAGAGGGAAAAGTAGACAAAGTAAGAACTATCATTAGCAACTGGATCAGTACGCTTCATTGTAAAGAACACATTAAAAATTATGATCAAGGAACACAATGGTTAAAAGGATTACTTAACTGGCATCAATAAAGACACCCCAGGGAAAGAAAGTATTTTGAGGAATCCCTTATGCTATACTTACATTTATTTTGACTTCTACAATAGCTGCAAGTCCAAACGCCATCCCTGCAAGGATCATACCTGTTGCCATTTTCCTAATTGGTCTACGGAGCAAATGAAAGATGTGCCATTAACAAAAAAAATAAGTAATTTTAAATATAAAATACTATTTCTCAGAGCCAAAAATGCCAAAACCATGTAATAATCTGTCCAACAGGTGGCACCGGGGATGACATGCTGTTTAAAATTGCAATCATTTAACTTTAAACTATTCTATTTTTCCATATGAGGCCAGCACTGAGGCCAATTAAAACTGGTGTGCCATTAAAAAAAGCTCTTTGCTTGCAAGTTTCATATTATCTTGTTCCTAGCTCTCCTAGTGGGAATAGCTCATGGCATTATGTTAACCTGTGATGTTGGACGGAGCACTAGAAATTATACATCTTCAAGTCCCTTTTGGGAAAGGCAAAAGAAAAGTAGCATGCTATTTAGCAGCAGGAGGAGAAAAATGCATAGTTTGTGTCATCAATGTTCCTGACCATCTGTGGCACCATTCTGGGTTATTTCTTTTGCCAATACACTTACATTTCTAGAGAATAAAGAGCTTGCTTCTGAACTTGGAGCAAAACTAGTGTAACTCTACCAAAGTTACATGAGACAGTGATATAAAGCAGAATAAAACAGGTCCAGAATGGCAGGTCCAAACTGAGTATTGAGTTGTTGATATTTGAAACAAGTCTAGTTTTAGATTCAGCAGTCTCCAATCTTTGTAAAGGTCTGAATCCACATTCTAGATTGACTGTGCTGTTGGAAATCCAGATCAGGAACCCAAATTCTGTCTCCTGGTTTTGTCTATCCAGCATCTTAGTTTGGATTAGGAACATGCTTTATAAGCCCATCTCTTACTTATTACCCCTTTCCATGCTGTGGTTCACATTGAGAAGTGGTGCTGGAGCTCAAACTGCACTGGCAGAGTAAATCCATGAGTGCACACAACATAATTCCACTGCTAAAGGCTATCAAATCCACAGAGACAGACTACAGATACTCTAAAGTAAAATCAGCAAAACTGCATAAAATGGGTTTCAGAACCAACCTGGACGTCTGCTCCTATTACACTGCACTTCTTGCTTACATAGACAAGGGATAACATGGATAACATGCTTGGGCCATATGGAAATTGCCTTACCTACTCACTAGTTCAGATCCTAGCGTGGAATCTGCTTTCACAACACCACATGTAGCCCACATAGGACAGTGAACTTGGCCCCACAGGGACCTTACAGGAAGGGAACTATTTAGGGATGACGTAGGAGATAAAGTGAAGAACATGATGAGGGAGGGACTCCATTAAAGAGGGACTGTTCGTATCTGCTTTCAGGGAGAATCTGTACAGAGCAGAATCCAACATCACTGAATTTTCCCTTTGGAATTTCCAGGGCTTATGGAAGAAGGTGATGCTGCCTCTTGCAGCTGAAACAGAAGCAAGTACTGGGAAGGGTGAAAGGAAATTTGTGTTTCTCCTCCTTAAAAGCTATTCTGCACACTTTCTGCAAAAAAACAAAAAAGCACTGAGGCATCTGCATTGTCCCAAAGTACTTACGTGAAATTAAATCTGCACATGTTTATCAGGGGATAGAGCCCAAGGTCAAAAATTGGGATGAAGACAAGAATAAGAAGTGGATTTAAGAACTGCAATACAAAAGAATGGGATTTTAGTGACTAGAAAGCAACTTTCAGTAATTAAACTAATAAAGCACTGTCCTCCAGAAATAATTCCATTACAGAAAGAACACGAACAAACACTTTAAGACCTCCTTTTAAAATATAATCATAGTTCACACTTCGACAGCTTCTGCTATTTAGTTTTCACAAGCACAAATACATTTTGTTCATATCCTCCCCTCCAAGAGGTAAGCAAGCAGCACTGGCACAGTTTCCCTGAGGAGAAAACTGAAGCATTATGTTTTTAAAGAGTACAAAACCCACTGACAATAGAAGCAGGTGACCTTCAGTGCTGTGGTGGGACCTTACAGCAAATCAGCAATAATGGAAACATCTTGGGAATTCAGCAAAATCCCGGAAGAACAGGTACTTTTGTGTGAGACTGGCAATTTCTCACACTTTCACACAGTCTCGTAATCCCTCAGGAACTAAGCTTCTCCTGAGAGGGGCAGAGTTTGTTTGCCAGTCAGCATTGGCAGAGCAAGAAAAGAGAGAATGATGGAGAACAAGCAGAGAAAAATGCTATTTCAGTTTCAAAGGAAGATCTCAGGGAACAAAACAGCTTTGGATTTCTCCAGAGCTGTTCAATGTAAAACTTGTAATCAACTGTGACAACATGGCACCATCTTGAAGCCTTCATATTTTCATCTACCTCCCACAAAGGGAGGAAGGAAACATATTTCAGGTACAACAGTCATCCCAGCACAGTGGCATGTTAAAAGAAGACATAGTTTGTATCCTCCACATGCCAGCACTAGTTCAAGAAATATTATGTTGGAATGTCTCCCCACCTCTGTACTATTCTGCAAGAAACAACCTCAAGGATGTTAGGACAACCTTGGCATCTTCTGGATCCCAAGACTAAGCTTGTAAAACAGCTAGTGAGCAATAAAGGCAGAGTCCACACCACAGCAGTCAGCAGGAGCACTGCTATTACCTTCAAAAGGAGCAGAGAAAGGCCACTGGTCCCATGAGAAGAATAAAAATGAGAGAGAAAAAGAAAATACATTTCTAAGGGTTATTTCCAACCCTATAGTATTTTACCTGCATTTGGTCAGGCTGAAGGACATATATTCCCTGAAACAAAAAGATATTCCAAGTGACTCATAAACACCATAATATAACAGTGCATATGGCAAACAACCAACCAGTCCAGTAGAGACCCACAGCAGCAAAGGCATTTTCCTCAAATGCTTTATGTTGGCTTTAGCAGCTAATATTGTTCTCCTGACACTTCTCTTCTAAGGACACGGTGTTTGATGGGAATCATTTTGCAGAAGGGAAGCTCACACTCAGTCCTTGATATATAGCAGCTAGGACACAGCCTATGACAGGTACTAAGACCCATCTTTCAGACTGGCTGTGTTGTGAACTAAGCGAGTGGGAATGAATAGGCATGTTAGTGTCCAACCTGGGATTTGGGCTTAGAGTTTCCTCCCTCCCTGCTTCTGTAATGGGAAAAGCCCAAATCCTACAAGTGAGTGCTCTCAAGCTTCAGGACCCTCTAAGCTCTGTTGGGGATTCTCCTGAGCACCCCACAATGGTAACAAAAGACTATCCCTGAGACAGTGGGCTGCACAAACACCTCTTTCCTCACTCCCTCTGCCAAGGGTACCTAATGGGCTTTGTTCAACTGTGACTTCTTTGTATAAGCCATATATATAGTCCTCAAGGCTATACGCAAGGCCTCACCCTTGCATCACTGCACTCAGTCCCCTCAATTGGGCATGGCCAAAAGGTGTAGAGAGAAGGGTCACATTCCTCAAAAGGGAGCAAGGAACTGTCTCCAGGGAGCGTCTGGTGCTTGTTTGAACTCCAAGCAATGGTCTTCATTTGAAATTAAGTTGAAGAGGGGAGAAAAATAAGAAGAAAACAGTATCTATCCAGATTTCTTTTGAGATCACCAAAGCCATAGGAAATGAATATTGGCATTTTTCCCTTTGAAACTTGGTCAAAGACTGAAGATCTCAACATAAAAAGGACATGGAACTGTTGGAACAAGTCCAGAGCAGGGCCACGAGGATGATCAGGGGGCTGGAGCACCTCCCATATGAATGAGATATGTATAGGCTGAGAAAGTTGGGGCTGTTCAGCCTGGACTAGAGAAGGCTGCGTGGATACCACATAGCAGCCTTCCAGTATCTGAAGGGCGCCTATAGGGATGCTGGGAATGGACTCTTCATTAGGGACTGTAGTGATAGGACCAAGTGGTAACAGGTTAAAACTTAAACAGGGGAAGTTTAGATTGGATATAAGCATGAGATTCTTTACTGTGAGGGTGGTCAGGCACTGGAATGGGTTGCCCAAGGAAGTTGTGTATGCTCCATCCCTGGCGTTTTTCAAGGCCAGGCTGGACAGAGCCTTGGGTGACATGGTTTAGTGTGAGGTGTCCCTCCTCATGGCAGAGGGATTGGAACCAGATGATCTTAAGGTCCTCTCCAACCCTAACTATTCTATGATTCTAAATCCTCAGATGATTGCTCATCGTACTTGTATTCAAGTATCATCATAAAAACTATTAAAAATGCTTTTTTCTTTTGACATGCAAAAATGTGTACGACTGCGAGAGCATTAACAAGTAGTAAATGTTGTAATGTTAATTTTTTTGTAGGTGCATTTTTCCCAAGATTTTCTAAAGCCTCTTGTTAGCCTGCCAGAAATGACAGTTTGCATGCAAATGCTTTGTTAAACAACCAGTCAGCGGCAGTTCAGTAGGATTCATGCTTATGTTTTGCATCACTGCTTTCAGCTGCACAGCCTGGGCATCTAAATGAGACCCCTGCTTGCCCCATAAGTCTGAAATTTTGTCTCATCATCACTGCTGAGTGTCTTGGGCTGTCCATAACACCTCAAACGTGTAAAAATAACACCTCAATACTACAAAAATAAACATAACAGGCTAGCACAGGATCTCAGAAGCACATTCAAGAAATATTGACTTCATCTTATTTATATTAAATCAATGCCTCAAAATTCTCGGTTTAAAAAATTTTGTCTCATTTTTAATGGAAAAACTTTTTGAAATTTTGGAGAGTTAGATCAACTCACAGACTTTGCTGCTTTCTAGAGCCAAGATTTCCCCAGCCCTGACATGGTTAAGGGAATATTTGTAAAGACATGTTTCCACACAACATTTTATTTAGACAAACCCACAATTTCACATTTCTGTTTAATTTTTTCCTTAAAACTAAGGCCCAGACTCATCAGATGGGGTAGCTTCTCCCCCTGGAGCTACTGGAAGTTAGAAAGTGTTACCTACGCGAATCTAACTTAAATGCTTGCTAAGTAAACCTGAGAGCAATGTTGCAGTCGCTGCTGCCATCTGCTGCTTACTTTAAAATTAACACCCTTTAAATGTCGAGAAAAACAATTCTGATGTGAAGCTTAAACATCCGAGTTTCACAAATCCTAATTAAAGATGTGACAATTGCAGCTTATGACTGGTGCTTATTCTAAGCAACATATAAAAGTGATTTAACTGTGTTCCTCTAGGTAGTTACATGCTATTGGTAATATCTAAAATATGTGAAAATTAATGTAAGCGTCTGCACAAAGGAATTTTCCATAAAATGGTTATTAATGTTTATTTTTAGTTTATAATTTTAGGAAAGCTTATTTTTTCCAAACTGTATCACCATATTTATATCACTATAAGAAGCAGTCATATTATCTTCATCTTCAACTTTTAAATAAAAATAATAGCACATATTTGTGGGGAGTGCTTCAAATTTATGTAGCCCCTGGGTTTTCTTCCTCAGAGAGTTTACTCACTCACTTATTCCTTATTCTCATATCTTTAGGCTCTTGCCTAGTCAGCATTCTTCATATTCTTTTGAAGTTTGAATCAAAGTTCTCAAAGACTGGCTGCAATGTATCTGACACTGGAAATGTATCACAGATCCGGGATGATAATTAAAAAATAATATTAAAATTCTGAACACCAGGGAATTCTGGCAATAATTCTTTTTCAATAAAAAGTATAAAAATAGCTGTTTAAAATTGATATTATTTCAGTTCTTGTTAACACAGAATGAAACTGACAACTTCCGCACATAACCCGAAGTTTCCATACTCTCACTGACTGTCTTGTGAAAAAGCATAGTCTTCAAAAGTCTGTGCTTATAACTATTGAAGTATGTTTTTAAAGCCCATGCTGGATCTGTATCTGCTTCCTTGCAAGGGTAGCTGCTTAACAGTGTGAATACACGCAAATAAAATAGGTATTTTTGAGTCTCAGTAGAGACTCAAGCAGATCACTTTTGCAAGCATCTTTATGGGTGGCTAACACTTCCTAACACATGAAGTCAGTTGAGCTGAACTGAGGAGGATGTATTTAATGAGCACCTTTTCTCTTAACAAGCAAGATCCCACTTATTATATTTTTTGTTAAACCTTAATTAATTTACAACATAAATTTTTCAAGTCAGGATTAATTTTAAGGAGATTATTTCCAATACCACTCTGGATTTTGAGCAATGATGTTGTGAATGCCATAGCATCTGCTGCTATGTGAGATTTAAATTAAGTGCTGTAGCTCATGTGCCTTGTTCTGGTGGCTGGTGGGAAGATGCATCTATCCCACTGACTTAAGTCCATCAAGGCTCTTCAGCCCCTGTTACTAGCTTCTGTCTTTAATCATCAAACTTGGGTGTCTAGTGAACAGTCTCTGTATGTTGCAGATTGAGCTGAATTTTGCAGAGGGTGATTGATAATAATCTATTTAAATTCCTGGTCCTGTCAGACCTTTACCTTTAAAGAGTAATAATTTAAATAGAAAAGACCAGTCTGGCAAGCCAAGTTTCAGCAAATTTTTGCTTTAGGAGTGTAGAGAATTTCTCAGAGCGATGTCAGTGATTTCTGTGCAGCCTGAGCTCTCCCCAGCTTCCAAATAGACATTCAAAACCAGTGATTCCTTGTCCAGCCCATGTGTAAGGGTTGTGAGCACTCCCTCACCCCTTTGGGAGGTCTCCCAGGGCTGCTGAGGGTAGTGGGACACTGACACAGATTTCCCAGAGAAGCTGTGGCTGCCCCATCCCTGGCAGTGTTCGAGGCTGGGTTGGACGAGGCTTCGGGCAACCTGGTGCAGTGGAAGGTATCCCTGCCCGTGGCAGGGGATTGGAACTGGGTGATTTTAAGATCCCTTCCAATCCAAACCACTCTATGATTTTAGGCCAGGACTCGGGGTAGTGCAGGGTAAGGACCTGCTGGAGTTAGTAAAAAAGAAAAACTTTTTTCCAGGCCTTGATGAGAAACATGTAGACATGAGGAATATGAACCATGATCATTCACATGTCAGATGAGTGCCCAGTTATTGAGCGAATGATGATACCAACTCTCTTTCTGTCAGTCCTCCATAGGTGTCTAAGTCCAGCAAAAGGTTTTTGACTTTTACTCTTGAGAAAGATAAAGTGCCTCCCCCCAGCCTACAGTATAGTACCTGAATCTTTGAAATGTGATAACTGTTCATTGACAAGAAAGAGCTGCAGTGTTAAAAAAACATAATAGTGTTGTGGGGGTTTTAAAATTTGAAAAACATGACACAATCTACTTTTTTTATGGTTTTAAATATATTTTTATTTCATACCTCTTCATATTCTTCCACACAGAGCTTGACTGGGCTGTAGAATTCTCTTTTTAGTCCTTGTAGCCATAAAATGTACCACAGCCATTGAAATAAAGATTAAATTTTGTGCAATTGGAAAATGGCCTGAATCTACTAAAGACTTGTAATTACTGACTAGGTTTAATTCCAAGGCAAACAGGTCACTGGTATTGTCTTTTTTCCTGTCTATAAACAGAGGCTTCAAGAGTATAAGTGTAGTATGACATCAGTGGTTCTAAAGGCAAATCTCATCTGCTGTACTGCTGTTCACTGAAGTGATGCAGCCCTGAGAGCTGGGCAGAACCTGGCTCAGGAGCAGCAGAGATAACAAAAAACCATGTACGCATAGCATATAAAGCACTCTGTAGAGTATGAAAGCACAAAGGAGATAACAAGAAGGTGTAAAGGGCAGACACTGCCCCTGCAAGAACAGAGGCAGAAGCAGGATGGCTCCAGTCCTGTGTCTTTGGGGAAGGATGCTGAAGCTGGGCAGTTCTGATGGGTATCTGGATCAGGTCCTTCAGCTCCTCTGATAAAGAAAGAGTCCTGCTCTTTCATTTGCCATTCACCAGGCTTTACTGCTGCAGCTCAGCAGCCATCTCTAACATGTTATCTTCACTATGTAACTAGGTTAAGTATATCAGAATTTTAAGCAGGTGTGTAGGCATGTGCATGTGTGTCTTCTGCTCCAGCCTCCCCACACAGTAAGGTAACTGACAGCACAGTGGTGAATCAGAGCAAACTTGGATGCATCACATCTTACAAGAAGTCAGGTGGCACTGTCAAAATACTGCGTCTTGGTGTTATTACTGGGTGTTGCTATAGCAGGAGTGTTTTTAAGAGCTACAGAAAAAATAAAAAATACTGGTGAATCATCTTTGCTTGCTCATTAGCATCCATCAGTGATATTAAGTACATAAAGGTGAAAGCATCAGTTTAAACCTCAGTTTAAAAACATCAGGTTTTCACCTCTTGGTGCTGTTTTCCCAAATTATACTTACTTTAAATAGTAATAATAATAATAATAGCATGTGTTTGACAGAGACTCTATTTCTTCTATTTGGATCATGCAAAAAGATTGCCTGTAAGAAGTTTTCAAGGTAACTCAATGATGCAAGCAAATATTTTTCCCACAGGCATCAAACTTCATAATATTGTTGCATCGTTCCTTCATTTGCACTACAATCAAATGTTTTTTTCTATTTCTCTTTGCTTTTCTGATGACCTATATAATAGTAACTACTTTATTATTCAACTGATGATATTAAGTAACTAAACCTTCCCTTGGAGAGTTTATTATAATGATTGATATTGCCCTTTGGAGTTTCTGTGTAGGCACATTGTTCTACTATGCCCTCAAATACCTACTCTCTGTGTTGCTCATACTGATGGAGAAACTAAGGTAAATGAGAATGATAAACCTAATTTCACCCTTACTGATAGTTTAGAAAAGCCACATACCATCAGAACAACATGGTCTATAAAGTCATGTTGAACTTAAGATAAGTATCATGGTAGGAATAAGAAAAGAGCTCTTACTCCAAATACAAGCTTTTACTCAAGAAAATCTTGTCTTGTGTAGTTTTGCAGCCTTTATATTGATTTCAAAAAGCTTTTAGTGCATCAAAGCTGCTTAGGAAAGCACAGACTTGCTTTTCTCTTCTCACGTAAATGTGTATGTAAATTTTGCTGTGCTACACATCACCAGACGCTACTTCTTCAGGGATTTAAGCCATGTTTCCTTGGCATTCGTGTACTTCCTACACTTTAGAAAAAATCTAAATACTTTTACAATATATTTCTTCTTGGGAATATGGATTCCAGAACTGGCAGTATTCAAGCATTTAAAAACTTTTTTTTTAAACTACATTTGAAGAATAAATTTGTTTTTAAAAACTGGCTCTTTGGCTGTTTTTGTGTTTCTTTGCTTTTAGAATGTGTGCTGTGCATGTCTTATGCTTCTTTACAACACTATGTGATTTGAAATATGTTGAAACCACATACAGTTTCTAATCAGAGAAAGCCTGACCTTGCAGCAAAACAACAAAAGGGAGATTCATTTCAGGTAGCTTTAGATGTTAACACAATGTCCTGAATAGCTCAAATACATTTTGTGTGAGTGGTGTTAAACAAACACAGTCTGGAGGTCTGGATTCTTCTCCTAAAGCAGCATCAGACATATCATATGCTATCAATTAGTCTTTCTGTCACGAACAAAGGATTTGAGACTGCACAGAATTTATTTTCATTAAACTAAACCACTCTTATCTGCTTGCAAGCATTATTGTTGCACCTAAAATTGCAGTGTTCACTTGGCTTGCAATTTTGTGATGATAGTTAAGACTTCCAGAGTGAGATTTATTTTATATAAATTTGAATGCCTACAGTGCAGGCCTCTAAAGCTGCAAGGCTCTTCTATGCTTGAATATAGAATTTAACCTAAGCTAAGGAGGTAAGGAACCATCATCATATGCTAGTGGGAGCCAAGGAGTGAACCAGGTGAAGAGTTCCCATCTGTGTGATATATACCTGAACTAGAAAGAAAAAAACACGGTGGAGCAATAGCGCAGAAGCCACCAATATTAACTGAAGAAAGATGACATCAGGTGAACTCTGGTAGGAGTTGCTTTAGGAGTGTAATGTAATAATGAAAAGAAGAAAAATAATGAAATTCTGCTGTGCCCTGAAGTCCTGCTAGATGAGATTGAGAACAGAATATAGTCCTAACAGCCTGAGTCTTAGCTTTCAAGTAGCTGTATTTGTGTTTATTCCATCTTCTGAATGCCTAGGATGAAGCAAGAATGAAGTGCCTCCAGGTTGTAAAAGCTCCTCCAAATTCTTAAACCCATTGATGAAAATGAGGCTATTATTTCCATTGTCAATTAAAGCTGGGATAGCAAGCAGCTCTGAGCAGTTACCCAAATGTGTTCAGCCCAAATCTGCTTCAAAGACAGCATGCAAGCTTCGGGCACTTGCCATCAGCATGAATGCTTACTGCTCTTTAGTTGAAGTTTTTTCTCTGACCTCCTTTCTTTAGACACACGAAATAATTACTTCAGGTTTTATTAATTTGATTTTCAGAAAACAGCATTTAAATGAGGTTTTCTTTTATTTCATTTCCTCTTAGAGAAAGAGAATGAGTAAGGCCTATTGTTTACAAAGAAGAAATTAGGAAGTTCTGGTAATTTAAAAACCTTCGGAAAAGGGCTTGTAGCTTTCCTATGCCTCAGCTGCTCCATCTGTGAGGACCTGTGAAAGAAAAGGAATAGCACTTACTTTCTGTAGATTGCATGGATGAAAAAGCTTGCAAATTCTTACAATAATCTTTATTGTTCTTGGTAAGTCTTGAAATGTAACTGGCTGAAAAATCAGAAATTTTATTGTATTTTCACTAGGATGCAAGTATTTTTTAGCATTATCAGGACCTGCTTTCAAAAATTCTGTTTTGTTAGCATAAAAAAAACCCACCTAAAAGTATAAAATTTTGATTCCTCTATATTTTGAAATGCCATTCACAGAATTTTAATGGTGAGTTAGATACAGAAAGAGTGATTTGGTGCACATGTCCAGTCCCCATTCTCTAACACTCTTATCGCCACAATACCCTTTTTTCTGTGAAAAGAGTTGTAAATACACCTCATGGAAGGTATCTTATTCTTTCCCTTTTTGTATTTATTGCACCCTTTTCAGATGTTCTTCAGAGCTAATAATCAGTGTTTATTTCATATTTGGATCAGGACTTGAAATCTTTGTGTATTAACAGCACTTTATCATTTTCTGATGCTGAGTGGGGGATGTCACAATCGTTATAGCTCCTACTTGTAGGATTAGTAGGCAATGTTTGTTCAAAATTCTCAGTGTATCCATTAAATCCTCAAGTTAATAGAATTTGTGGTGACACAAATTATTGAACAGAACTATTACTGGGTTTTATTCTTAAGCATATGCACATGCAATAAACTCAGAAATTAATTTAAGGATTAATGATAATATTTACAGTTATTAATTAGAAATAAATTAATCGATATCATTCTATGAATAAAATCAGGTAAAACCATAATCCAATGAACAGACAGCTTTTAGAAAAATCTGGAGGGCTGAACATCCTTCCAGTAGCTGTGCTATTGTGTCATTGCTTAAATATTGTACCTTTTCCCATAAAAAGAGGACTACAGTTGTTTTAGGCCCTGGGCTAGTCCAGTTCCTTTTCATTACAGTGCTGCAGCTCTTGCCTACTTTTACAACCCATTTATAGCTGATTGCCCCACTGGCTGTTTCTCTTTGGTGCATAGGGTCCTGAAACACTAGACACGCAGAACTGTGCAGCAACTGGTTTTCTCTGTTTCTCCACTAAAGTCCTGCATTCTGCTTTGCAGAAAGTAGAAAGATAATTGGTAGATTAACAACTTTAAAATGGAACAAGACTTCTGTATTGCATCTGGGACAGGCAATTTAGCAAACAAGCTTTGCAGATCTTCGGTGTGAAAGATTTATATTGGCCAGCAATGAATTTCACTCAAGAGTGATATTGCACTGCTGCCAAACAACAGATGCTGCTCACTTCTTTTTTGTGCAGAAGCACTTCAAGTCAAAAGCACACATAGACCCTTATGATTAATCTAACTAAAATATAATGTATATTGGTGACTGACATCCTTGAACTCAGAGGTACTGTCCTTCTCTTTGAGGATTTAAAAAACAAAGTGGTAATATAAGGATGCAATTTCTTGCTACTACGTTAACTCTGGAGTCCAAGACAGTGGTTTAGTTTGGAAGACACAATGGCAGGTCATCTAATCAAATTCTCCACCCCTGCTCAAGACAAGACTGCATGTATCGAGTTACTTAGGCACTTGTCCAGATGTTTCAAATACTTCCAAGGATGGGTACTTCACAGACTGTTTGTTTGTTTGTTTGTTTGTTTTTTCCACTGATTATGCCCACTGAGATTTTTTTTTTCAAATATATAAGCAGAGTTTATTATGTTGTAACTTGTATTTCTTGACACACTGCACACCTCCAAGAGCCTAATTCTTTGTATCCTCCTGTAAAGCATCTGTAGACAGCTCTACCTAAGACAACTAAATCATAGAATCACAGAATGGCTTGGGTTAGAAGGGACCTTGAAGTTCATCTCATTCCAAGCCCCTTGCCATGAGCAAGGACACCTTCTACTAGCCCCATCCAACCTGGCCTTGAACACCTTCCGGGATGGAGCATACACAGCTTCTCTGGGTGACTTGTTCCAGTGCCCCATCAGCATCATAGTAAAGAATTTTTTCATAATATTTGATCTAAACCTACCTCTTTCAGTTTAAATCCACTCCACTTTGCTCTGTCACTTCATGGACTTGTAAAAAGTCCCTTTCCAGCATTCTTGTAAGCCGCTTTTAGGTGCTGGAAGCATGCTATAAGTCCTCCCTGGAGCCTCCTCTTCTCCAGACTAAACAAAGAGACACTTTCAGCCTGTCTTCTTAGAAGAGATGCTCCAGCCATCTGATCTTTTTGGACTTCCTCTGAACTCAGTTTAACAGGTCCTTGTCTTTCCTGTACGGAGGGCTCAAAAGCTGAACACAGTTCTCCAGGTGGGGTCTCGCAAGAACTCAAAGGCTTATTGTTCCCTGGGAAGAAAGCCCTCATGATGTCCCAAAGAACATAGGGATTTATGGTCAGGACAGTATGCCTGCAAACCCATGCTCCTGGGAAAAGTTTTAACAATTTAAAAGTAGAAGTTCTTATGCTCAGACACGGTTTACTTACTAATATAAACAAAACCAAAGAATGTTGAGTTGACAAATCTGCAAAACTGATAGGAGAGAAACTGAGAACAAAGTCCTGGAGAGAGAGTACATTGAAAAGAGGACAAAATAGAGAAGCATGATAGAGAAGTTCCTGATATAAGGTGGGCTGATGCCAACTTTATGAAGTTTAACCATGTCAAGTGCAAAGTCCTACATCTGGGTCCCAGCAATCACAGGCACAGCTACAGGCTGGGCAGAGAAGAGATTCAAAGCAGTCCAGCAGAGGACTTAGGGGTGTCGGTCGATGAGAAACTTAACATGAGCCGGCTTCAGTGTGCGCTCGCAGCCCAGAAAGCCAATCGCATCCTGGGCTGCATCAAAAGGAGCGTGACCAGCAGGTCGAAGGAGGTGATCCTGCCCCGCTACTCTGCTTTTGTGAGACCTCACTTGGAGTATTGTGTGCAGTTCTGGTGTCCTCAACATAAAAAGGGCATGGAGTTGTTGGAACAAGTCTAGAGGAGGACCAAAAGGTTGATCAGGGGACTGGAGCACCTCCCATATGAAGACAGGCTGAGAAAGTTGGGGGTGTTTAGCCTGGAGAAGAGAAGGTTGAGTGGAGACCTCATAGCAGCCTTCCAGTATCTGAAGGAAGTCTATAAAGATGCTGGGGAGGGACTCTTCATTAGGGACTATAGTGATAAGACAAGCGGTAATGGATTAAAACTTAAATAGGGGAAGTTTAGACTGGATGTATGGAGGAAGTTCTTTACTGTAAGGGTCGTGAGTCACTGGAATGGGTTGCCCAGGGAAGCTGTGAATGCTCCATCCCTGTCAGTGTTCAAGGCCAGGTTGGACAGAGCCTTGGGTGACATGGGGTTAGTGTGAGGTGTCCCTGGCCATGACAGGGGGGTTGGAACTAGATGATTTTAAGGCCCTTTCCAATCCTAACTATTCTATGACTCTATCACTCTATGATATGCAACTTCATTGGAATAGATAGGAGTAATTCAGACTTAATTTTATTGAAAGGAAAAAAAGATAGTTGAAAAAATGCAGTAAATAGCTATTCGGGCAGTTCTAGCAGCATGAAATCAGTGTGGATGAAATGCAGCTGCATTGCTAGACGATGCTGCAAGGGGGCAGCGCGGCGTCTCCGCTGCGGCGGTAGGGGAGCATGAGCCTATTCTCACACTGTGAATTCAGTGACTATTTGATGTTTCATTTCAGTATCTGAGAGCTGAGGGACCTGTCCTTAGAGGCAGAATGTGAAGCTGAATCTCTGTGTGTATTTTTCAGTGATTTCTCTCCCCGTGAGCTTTAATTTTGTCCTATATTTTTAAAATATTCCGTGGACCACCCCACTGCATCAGGTACTATGTACAGCTGCTGGGTTAAACCCCACAACAGCACTGTGAGAAAATATTTACTGCATAGTCTGCACTTTGCTGAGAGCTTCAACTAAGCAAAACCACATTGCTGTTATACACTGTTCATTATTTAAAAAGAAGCATATTATTTAATTATTCTTTCTGTGTGTGTGTGTGTGAAGGAACACTGGCATTTTCTTTCTGTAAGCTGGAGCTAGATTCAGATTAACCTACAGCTTCCATGGCAGCTAATTCTAGTCAGCTTTCTGTCCCATGAAGCTTTAACACTTCAGAAATGCTTTCTAACCATATCTATGTGGCCAGCATGCTGGGCAGGATGATGAGGAACTGCCTCACCAAAATAACAGGATGCTGAGAAGTGGGGCTGAGTGTGTGGCGAAGTGATGTTTGCAGCCATGACTGTTTCATCAGAGAGGTACCCAAAGGATGTCTTTGTGACTAACACAGGTACTGGGAAGACTAGGTTTTGACTCCTGATGGACAGTAATAGAAGCTAGTCTGTGTCGCCGTTGTATCAAGTAGGCTAAAGTGAAAAAAGGGCGCCCCTTTTCTTGAGGCATCCTCAAAGTTTTTGCCTATTTCTCATTACCTTAGATTTTGAGAAAAGGGCACCAATTGACAGAAAAAAAATCCAGTGTATGTGTTCCAGGTGGCAGACTCAAACATCAGTTTATCTTACTGGGCAGTATGAATGTTTTATTATTTGTATCAAAGCAGGAAACTAGGCAAATGTAAAAAATATAGGTCTAGACATGGCTCAGAGATGCAGGCTCTATGTGAAAACCTCATAGACATTTAGCAAGTCAGGTACAATTGAGTAATATAAAAATGATTGCTGAAAGAAACTTATTTCTTGTTTATAGCTCTAAAAGACATTGTTCCTGAAAATGATTCCTTCTTTCTACTGGAGGAAAGAGCCAGAAAATCCTTTTACAGTTTATCAGATGCTTTCTTATTCTGCCTTCATCAGGAACTTAAAAGGATACATAGTTAGGCTACATTTTCGTCTTTTGCTTGCAGTGAGGAGACAGAACCCTCTATGTTTCTAAACTCTGCTGATGTATTCACCTTTATTTGTTGTCTATATAGGACACCAGAGATGAACCTGTGTGAAGACATCAACAACCTGCATGTGGGTTCTGGTTCTGATTTGTTTGAAGAAAAGTTTTGATGAACTAACCATTCCTTCAAAATGAAACGTGGGACACTAGTAATACCTAGGGAGGTGTGCTAATGATGAAATAGAACAGATGAATATGGGTAGTGTGTACAGCATTACAATAAAACCCCTATGGTCAACATATGGGAAATCTGAAACAGCAAAATATGTTTTCATGTTAATTAGGGAAAAGAAACCAAACCAAATATTTTAAATATTTATTTGTCAGACTGGGATAACAGCCTTTATAGAGCACAATCTGCATAAGTTCTCAAGATACATCCTGTATACAATCACAAAACCATGACATGGATTTATACATAAAGTGAAAACTGAGACAGATTTACAAGCATTTTTATACAATTTTCATACCGCTTTTGTTTCAGTTTTTACAACTTTTAGAACAGGTCTGTTATGTGGTTTTGGTTGATTTTTATTTTTTTTTTCCTTATGAATCTGGAAGAAAAATGAAAATTAAAGGAAATTCAAACCAAAATGAATATCAACAAACCACCACCTATGCATGCAACATTCACTGTGGAAACATTACATTTCTCCAAGGACTAAATTTTGTTTGTTTGTTTGTTTTCGTGGGGTTTTTTTTGGTGTTTTGGGATGTTTTTTGACATTGGGTATGCTGTACACGTTGTCCATAGCATGACAGCACACACGCTAGTCAGCCATTGTTGAGCACCTGAGCACGTCACTGAACATCTATAAGATACAACCAAATAAGGACACATTCACATGCTTGGATGTCAGATGGAGTTAACGAGTTGAACTCAGTTTGTTTTACAAAAATGTATACTTATTTACAGGGTAACAAATTAAGAAAACAGCTTTCGCTCAAATAATTTTTCGTTATGGATATCTATATATATTATAATTTTTGAGCTCATTAATATATTTGCTTATTAATCTTTTCAAAATGATAAAACCAAACATATAGAAAACATTAAAATGCTTCTTATGATTTAAAGAGAGAGTATCCGGTTTCACTTATTCTTTCTATTTTCCTTCTGAAGGCAACATGTATTTATAAAGAGTAACTGATCCTACATGCCATGTGTACTGAAAATTCACAAGGCATTTAGGACTAGTGGTTAAATATAATGTAGGTGGATACTTACACTAAATTTCCTCTCTGTTTCATTGCCTTTATAAGTTACACTCACACAAAGGCAAATTTTCTCTGTTATTCACATATGTATGTACATATCTAGATATATACTCAAATAATGAAATCTGGGACATTCAACATTGTAGCAATGAAAATAAAGTACTTAAAATAGTGTCAGTTATGATTAAAATAATAATTTAAAAAAATACTATTAACATCTTTCTGATATTTCCATGAAACTAATTCCCAATTAAATAATCTCTATTGGGCATACACTAGCTTACAATATAATAGATGTTTTCTTTATCCTCATCATCATCCTCAAAGTAAGAATCAATATCAGCTGGTTACCAGCTACCACAACCTAACCATGCAAACACCCAGCATCCAGAAAAATAAATACTTCCCAGGTTTTGATTTAAATCCAGTTTAATTCAACAGATCAGTTGTTATTGACTTCAACTGATTTGGATTGGGTTTTTGTTTCTTCCACACAGGATCCATGTAATGTAAAAAACATGGGTAATGATAAAGGAGCAGCACTCATTGCCCCTGGATACTATCCCTTTAAAGTATAATGATAAATAGCTAGTTCAACATTCATCATAGAAACTCTCATGTCTAGTTTTAACCTGAAAAAAAAAAAGAAGTGGCGGTTGCTGCTCACTGTATGTATAATAATAATAATAATAATTATAACATTAGAAATCCCTGTCATTTGTAAACACACACACTGTGCTTTTGCTCATTTTTCAGCTTGTTTCCACTATACAACGCCTTGAACAAGGAAGCAACTTCAATTTCTGTTGACTCAGCAGATTTATGAATAAAAAAAGTTAAAATGCCTCTGCTGTTGCCTCCCTGCAATATGTGTCTTCAAAGCAACCATAGAAATGCATGAACTCATCACTAATCAATCACTCAGAAATTATAAAAGCTGTTGCCACATCTAAGCACTTTTGGCTAGATAAAAGAAACAAAACTTAATGAGAAAAAAAATGCAAAAAAAATGTACTGAGATATATACAAAAAAAGTAAAAAAATACTAATAGTCCTTGTTAGTTTATTCTTTACAAAACGTTGTCACAAGAGAATTTTTCCTGACCACTCATAAAACAAGGAGAAAAAAACAGGGGAAAAAAATGCATTCAAACACGAACCTGTGTTGCATAGAGTGATTCCAGTACAACCTAGAAATTTGGTCAAAAAAGGAACTTGGCACACTTTGAAAGCATCCTCTGACCTCTGAATGATGCTGCATCAGAAAAGAGGGAGTGTGTGGGCCCAGGTCTGTCACTAGCTCATCCAGGGTGACCCCAACCTTCCTGCAGCTGACCAAGGCAGTGCTGCATTCCTGACAAACTACTCTTTGCGTTTCATGACAGGAGTCCAAAACTGCCATTTCAACATACAGAAACATTTTGTGTGTTGATCAGAGAATCAAAGATGCTTGAGTTAAACCAGTTGCTGACAGCTGATTACCCCACAAAGGTAGCTGTTCTGTACAGCGACACCTATACCACCCGACTCAGCTACCGTAGAAAAACATTGGCCACATTTGTATGTGTGTGAGAGCAAAGCACGCCCGCCCAATTTCTCAGTTAAGAGTGATGATTACAGGTATCTCAGTAAGGCAGCCAGATAGTGCTCATTCCCGCTGGAAACCTCCATAGCAACTGCCAGCATGACTCGCTGTCTTTATAACAAATCTTAGAAAGAACAAAATTACCAGCAGTTTGCACAAAATTGCCCACCTCAAGGCTTGTACTTCACACAGGAATTGAAACTAGAAGTTGGAAGGGGAGTTTGGTATATTTTTCAAGGAAAGAACATGTGATAGTCATCAGGAATGCAAAATAACCCACCAAAAGAGCAACACACTATGTTGAATATACTCACATAGGACTTTTTGGTTCGATTGGGGATTTTTTTCTTTGAAGTATTTACCTTCTTATAAAAACATACACAACATCAAAACATATAGAATGTTTACAATAACTCCAGAGGACTGTTTTCAAAATATATGAGAGGTAGGGTATACATATACTGGTGAAAGCATAGAATTCAACATTGAAGCACACATCCTACTTCCACTGTCAGTGATACTGTGTTTTTAAGACAGCTAATAAGATTTTGATGAGATTGTTCTGCTTGCAAGGTAGGCAGGCTACCAGCAGGTTATCGATAACTTAACAGGAGTTTCCTTGGTATGTGTAGCATTAATATCTTCTGTGTGTTTCTTCTCCTATTCCTTTTCCACTGTATTATTTTAAGTTGACAGATAAATCAAAAACTGTATGTGGGAAGTGTCCCCAGATTAAATGGTGTAACTTTCTCATGGTCAGTCCAGCTTCTGAGTTAAACTGATCCTTTTTTATTTTCCTTCTTTTAAAAGCATGTATTATTTTCCAGAAGAAGTTGGTCTTGCACAACTTGTGGAAGTGTACTACATACATTCAGAAAATATAAGAAGATGTACATTAAATAATTTGTGAAAACTCCTTATTGGGCCAGAAAAAGAAATGTCTGGAGCACAGAATTTTGGTCATTTTCTTTTTAAATATGCAAAGGTCATGAGGTAATATTTTCAGGGAAACTACTTTTTAATAAAGTTGTGAAATATTAAATGACTTCTGAGCAACATGGGATTTTAGTACCATATTGATTCTTGGTTTTTAAAGAAACTGCCATACTTTTAGGAATGGGAGAAAAAACTCTCCATCTTCAGAAATGGTACAATGAAAAACATAACCAGCCTAAGCCATCCCAGGCAGTAGTTTCTTCCCAAATGATCTAACTACTTGGCTTCAAGCCCCTGAAAGTGGGACTCTGAGCATGGAAATGCTGACACAGTTGCAAGTTACATTCCTATTTACTTATTTCCGAACTGAGAAGCCACACTGTTGAGTGGATTATACCAAGACATTCACCTGAGATAGCAAAAGGATGTTCTTAATTCGTTCTAATGCAACAGTATCCAGGCAGTAACTGCCCTGCTATCCCTTCTCTTTAGATTTCAAGTGTCAGTGGTGTGATACAGAGCCCTGCACCGAGTGGGTTGGTGTTAGCATAGTGGGTTCACTGCTCCAAAGTACCCACAAAATAGCCTAGAATTCATCATCTCTGCACAGTTTCAGTAAAGACTGGTTGCTGAAAGTGGAAGGACTAGTTGGAATAATGGTATTAGCCTCAGTGCCTAAGTCTCTTCAATTCCAAACCTTTTTTTAAACTGCCGATTCAAAGGGAAGGGTGAAGTACGGTGTCGCTGGCATCAAAACAGCATTTTTTTCTTCCTGTTGTAGTGCAGTTTGCATCCTGTCCTTTTTCTTTCAAACCACATCCCAAATTATAGACCATTTGTATATTTTTATCACTTACATTTCAGGACAATAGTTTAAATTCATTGTTAACACACAGAAACAAATGAAACAATCAGGTCTGATTCTCCACAGCATAATTTTTGAAGGAAAAACAAAGAAGGAAAAAATAATGTAAAATAACATTACCACACCTTGCAGTTTTTGTCAAGTGGCATAATCTCACTACAGAGAATTATCAGAGATCTTAAGGTGCAGAGGAACAAGTTTTGCACTTTTGATAAGTGAGATCTGGAAAGTCAGTCACCCTAGGTGCTTTTGCATAACGTGATCTCCTTCTGGTCGCACAGAAAACCAGACTGCTCTTCCCATCACACTACCTCCAGCTGCAGCTGAACTCTGCATTAACACCTGCCTTCCAGCCTTCATTATTTCCTTCACAGTTACTCTCTTCACAAAGAGTCCAACATCACCGAGCCCTCGTGTCAGTCTTCGGTTCAAACAGCCTCACTTTAACTTCTGGGCCCAGGTTTTCTTTTACTTTTGCTGTCTTTTGCAGCAAAACAAATGTACTAGCCCTCATTTAAGTGTGCTATGTAGCCCAGAGACTGCTCTTTTCTACTTTGTATTCTGAAAGACTAGCTAAACACAATGATATCGAACTATAGTCTTGGAGTGATGCTGTTTATAGCAGACTCTGCAGATTTTATGCCCTAAGCAGGCATCTCTGCTCAGTGTGTTTGTGTGGAGCTGACCAACAGTTTGTGCCAGTTTACTATTCTTTTCCTTAGATCCACTTTGTCAAGCCAGATATAAGCTTCCCCAATCAGTGTCTTTTTCATAAACTTCCCTCCATTGGAGACAAGCAGAATCTGGGAAAATAATTACAACAATAAATAATTATCAATGTGCATATTAACATACCGCATTTGTTAGCAAACATGAAAGATTCAGAAATGTCAAGCTCTGATTCAGTACCCACAGAAAAGAAACATAACCCTTTATATATAGTCACCCTCCCAACAGAAAGCAAGCCCCATGAAAACTGAACCTTCCCCTCTTCTATTTTATTATCATGGGATGTAGCAAGTAGAAGATGACAATCTTGAACTTCAGTAAACAATATGTTCACCTGCTGGTTACCAAAGACAAACACAAGCTCAAGTTTTAAGATACAGGGTAAAGCTTCATGAAGGCAAAGTACCAGCTCTTTTTAAGTGTGTGGAGATCAGAGGATACTCTACATATAGGCTGTAGCTCCAAGCAGACTAGCATGTGAGAAAGTCCAAGGTTCTAGTTTCTGCAAGCAGTAGTCTAACCTAAAATATAGACTTGGTCCGAAATCTCACTCCTGCTATGTCTCTGCTGAGAGCCACTGGTCTTACGGCTTTTGCTTGCCCAGCTGTGGAGAGTGGGAAGTGCTGGGAACAGCCCTGGCACTTATGCAAGCTATGCAGGCTTGGATGCTCAAGATTCTCCAACATATATCATATATGCAGAGGTTTTCCAGCTAAGCTTCATGCCATGCAAGCAATAGATTCCTCTGAAGGATTCTATAGGTTCATTTTACATGTTTCTGGGAGAAAATCTTTAATAACATATATGATTCAGGGAGTGAGTTATACACATACAGGTAAATTTTAGACTTTCTTAACTATTGAGTGAATGAATCAACAAACTCAATGGTTTTTTGTTTGGTTGTTTTTCCTCTATCAACTTGCTAAGTTCTTGAAAAAGAAAAAGAACTCATGAAAGATTGCATTTCCATGGTAGGATTAGCAGGAGGTTTGTAATAACAACAGTCACTAAGCAGACTTCCAGCAATGAGCAAGGGAGGCAACTGCTAACAGTAGGAGGCTGTCACCCTCTATGTGAATCATCAGGAAAGTAAAATAGGGCATTTTGTTGTTTGGTTTGAAAAGATCTAGGCTAACAGAGGAATTGCAGAACTCAAAGATGAGATGCTGGAAAAGACCATACGGCGGTAGACATGTAACAGAACTGCAGAAGAACTAGAATTTCCAACAGTCAAGAATTCCAACATTTTTTAAAAAATTTCCATTCTAATTTGGGGAACAAAGTAAGAAATGCAAACTTCACATTACAATGGAAATTTTTAAAAAGGGAGGAAGTTTGCAATAATTTTCCTGGATAAGTTTCTCAGCTCCCAATTTTGATATCACTTGGCAAGTAAGGTATGTACCTGTACAGCTTCAACACCTACATGCCCATTAGTCAACAGGTTTGAGGAGGGAGGACCAAATGACTCTTAGGCACTGAGCTGTTTAGGGAACTGCACTCATCAGAAAGCCTTGGGGTAAATCTGCATCCTGCCTCCACTGCTGATGGCTTTCTAGGTCACTTGATTCGATGTTTCCTGAAGAAATGAGCAGTGCAGAGGCTGGCAAGCCAAACAAGAACATCTGTGAAAAACATTCTTTTGGGTTTTTCTGATTACCCTAACAAAGGACATTATGTATTTGTAATTGCAGCTAGCCAGTCAGTCAGGAGCCAGATAAGGAGAAAGGCAAAGGAGCCAGGAACTTAGTGCTTTCCAGACGATTCCCAGGTGGGTTGCCAAGGAACAGGGAAATTGGGGAAGCGAGCAAGCAAGCTGCCAGGGGCTGAGGCAAGTGCTTGTGTGAAACCTGTCAAAATGTTTTCTGCAGAATGTTTTCATTCTGACACATCCACAGTTTTAGGAAAGGAAAAATTCCTAGCAAATTTTTCATCGCTTCAGTCCTTGATCCTTCTTTCCACTTCTCCCAGATGGATCCCTAGTATCTGTCCTCTCTAGTTTATCTGTCCCTCAGTCTTGTTTCTTCCCTGCTCCACTTTAAATTTCAGACTTGTTATCCTGAAAAAGCCGGTCTTGGTTTCTAATCCTCAGGGTGTCTTTTCCTTATTTCAAATACTCTTGACCAGAAAATTATGGCAATTCTTTTCTTCTCCTTTATTTCTTTTTTGGTTTTCTTTTTTTAAAAAAAAATATTTTTTCTTTCCCAATAACCCAGTGTCCCATTTTTATGACTAATATTCACACCTCTTGCTGCTGATTTTTTGAGTGCAGACCCTTGTCCTAATTTCTTCCTCCAGTTCGTTCTCTCTCTCTTTACAATATACTTTCTATGATTGCTAAGTTTGATCTCATCTTAATCCCTCTTTCTGATCTTATTTCCTCTCTTAATCTTCCAGTTCCATTTTTGTTCTATGCATTCTGGTTTTGTTTCTCTCCCACATCTCTTTTGACAATGTCCATTTCTTTTCCCCTAATGTTCATCATTCAAATTATGCATTCAAATCAGCAAACTTCATACTTTGTCAGGAACAAACTGTCTGATAAGTACGAAGAATGTTTAAAAACAGATGTACTGAGTCAGATTAAAGATCTCTCCAGGCAAATATTCTGCTTCCAAAAGAGTATAGGGTGGTGTATAAGCAAGAATATAAGAACAAGGCAATCATGTAGTGTCACTTTCTTAAAATACCTATGGATCATTGACTTCCTGACTCACAAGTGATCTGTTTGCATTTAACAGACTATGAGGTATTTTCCTCACGAATTTGTCCAATTGTTTTCTCCCATTACTTTTTCCATGAAAATATTTATTATCCACAATATCTTAGGGCAATAAATTTTACAGCTTGAACTACAAATTGCATGAAGAAACGCCTTTTTGTTTTAAACTTGTTCCTCTCTGCTTTTTCAGCCTTTGTTCTCTTAAGTCTGGTGTGCAGCCCCAGTACATATCATAGAGTTTCTAAGGAAATGTTGCCAGGTCTCAGGCTGACTGTTCCTATGGCTACCTCTCTCACCGTCTCCCTCACCAGCAACTTGATGGCTTGTTTTTCTGTAGGATTCTGTGAGTTTTTCTTTACTGGTCTACACACCCCTTACGGTTTCCTCATCAAACCACCACTGGAAGCACAATTTTTACAGGGATATTAGCTCTTCAGCTTTGTCAAAACTTTATTGACTACTCTGCATTTTTCTGGGTAATACAACAACTTAAATATTCTTTCATTAAGTCTATTGAATCAATAGGGATGTTAGGACACTTTAACACAGGGAAAAGAGTATCTATTTCTGTTGGCCTTGTTTTGAAAGTGACATCCATTTTGGCTTTAATTTTAATGATACAACTAATAAACCTAACATAGCATTCAGATAATACAGTCTAACTTTAGTCATCAAAATGTAGCTGGCTTGTTTACATCAGTCTTCCAGAGTTAAAGGTACATTAAATGGATGCTGGTATGCTCAACAATTCCTCCCACTTACTTTTAAGTTTAGCATGCATATGCACCTGGTATTGTCCATACCTATCCACTGACTAAAGGAAGCCTTAATATCTGGCTTATATTAGTTATCTACTCATATGAAAGTAAATTAAAGGAAGTAAAGTGAATCCTCACCATCTAAAAAGGCAAATCTGACCAAATGATCAGATCTGTCTAAGCAATTAAAACACAGGAGAGGGACTATTCCTGAATCAGTTCCATATATCATTTGATGTGCCACAGACTGGAAATACTGTCATCTCCTTTACATATGTTTCATTATATGTTTCATGAATATTTCGATTGGCATAATCAGTAATTCTGCAGTATCTGACATTATGACTACTGTGTCTAATGTTAGTCACCAACCACTTTTAAAGAAGTTGAAGAACTGAAGAGAATGATAAAACCACTAGTTATTTAGGCAACAGGATAGATCAAAGAAATTTCATTTACCTAGTCTGCAAAAATAGGGAGGAGAGATATGATAACAACATTCCAGCGTGCAAACTTCTTTTTATAAAAAGAAAGCAGATCAGTTTTCCTCTGTGCTTTTTGAGGATACATAAGGATAATTTAAGTTAATTTAAAAATATGGTGTATTTAATTTACATACTACAATAAACATTTTAAATACATAGAAAATATTTTTGGAAGGCATCTGTAACTTTTTTCTTCAGGGGCTTGTAAAAACAGATCAAGCTTAAAACTTTCAGACCCAGTCTATAAATACCCTTCCTCAGTGTGGGGCAATGGATTGAACCTTCTTGTAAAGTCTCCTTCAGCCTGATATTTCCATTATTATGCAATTGTGTTATTTGCTTTGTAATTTTATTTTTTCAGCAAACAATTGAGGCAGAATATTGATCTCAAATGCCCGTAGCACAACATGGACAACATCCAAAATTAGGTTTTAATAAAATGCAGAATTACCTGAAGAGAATGCCCAGCAGGACTCAAGCTAAATCTAAATGTTTCATTGAATGAAGGCTCTCGGTCATGTCTGCATACTCTGGTTTTCTTCTTAATTACTCTCTTTTGGGTAGACATATTGACAACATACAGCTTCACATACAGGTCTGGGGAAGAACATTTCAATGAGTTAAATACAGAAGCTCTTAAATAATCATTGTTAATGATTCCAACAGAAGGGAAGTGTGAAGAATCAGAGCATGGTACTTTACAGAGCCATATTTTCTTCTCATTCACATGATGTAGAAATTGAATCACCCCACTCCCTTCAATGGAATTACTTTGTGTTTACAGTGATGACATTAACGGAACAAACACCTTGATGTCTTTGTGTACATATGAAAATATTATTATTAACATGCATTTTTAAATTTTAAAAAGCTTTTTCTCCAAAATACAATTTTTCAGTCCATATCATTGTTCTTTAATAATCTAGGGAATTATAATTTTTATTAAACTTAAAAGAGGATTAATTTTTAACAATCAAAAGTAAATAAAAAAGAGGATTAACTTCTGAGAGGGTAATTTGCTTCTACAAAATATTTTTACTTTCATTAAAGTTGCTCATAGGAGAAAAAAAACACTTCAAAAAGAATCTTATGAAATATGTCATTCTGGTTAAGAAGCACATTTTTTCCCATTTTAGTGGTGATATTAAATGATTTCAGATACATCCTCCCTAATGTTCTCAAAATATTGTGAAGGCGGTTTCTGTGTGATACCTGGTAGATGATCTGGAGATTTAAATTTGTATGTGATATTTCTGCACTGAAGTATTTCTACTATCAGCTGTTCTCCGTCTGTCTTCATTTCCTTCTTTAATGCAATCTTGATTTCACCCATAACCTGTGTTTTACCTGGAAAAGCAGAAAAAGAAACCCTCATTAGTTTAAAAGGAAAGTGAATGAATTAAGTCTTTGGTGAAGTTAGCATTTCATTTCACCTTCTTACGAATATGGAGCAGTATCATTCACACAATTTTAAGGGAAGTCCTTACTGTGACCTTTAAAAGTAAAGGTGATTCCTTCTTACGTGGCCATGTAGCCAGAAATACAGGCCCATTATTCCTACTTTGTATGGATTTCTCTCTAACTCAGTCCAGAAATGAAGAGAAGGCACAGAATGAAATACAGGTAGTTGCCTTTCCTGTTTGTCCTCCCATAAAGTTTTACAGAAGCCAGGCAAAGTAGAACAGAGCTACATCTTCTAAATGAGTATGGTGGCATAAGCAGAGCCCATGCACTCAGCACAGCGCTGTCTGTAATAGCATCATGTCATAACAAGGGTTCTGCTTCTATATCTATTGTCGTGTTACTGTAAAGTATTATTTCACCTTCCTCTTCTCTTTAGATGTCAGTTATAGAGAAATCAAACCATAAAGCCTCTGGAAGTCTTTATTACCTAGTTTCTGGTGCCAGCAGACTGAGGCTTTAGTGCATTACCAGGAAATTCTAGAAGCTGGTGCCAAGATATTGTAAGGAACAAAGCAATTCTGCAGAAATAAACAATTATAACACATCTGGAGAAGCTTCTTTCTTAAAGAGTAGAAAGTTACCAAGTGGCATTGAGAGATTACTTACTTGTATTACAAACGTATAACCAAATTTGAATAATCTTCACTAAAAATGCCATCTGTTGCTTCACAGATGTTCATGTGCAATCCTACATTCTCTTTTTTTTCCTACTTAAAACATATTTTGGGATCATGAATAAAAAAATTAATAACAAATAATCACAGCTACAATGTGGAGCCCCAACCCTCCTCACAAACTCAAGCTGGAATCTAGTTACAGTCAATGCAAATTTTCAGTTGGGGTTCAGCTGGGTCAGTGTTTCACCCATAGCCTGTAAGGTGGGAGAGGACCTGTTAAGAGGCAAATGATTCTTTCACAGTATTTAATCATCACAAACCCCTTCCTATAGGTTTGAACAATAATAGCATCTTGTTTTCTGCTATATGTTTGTGCAAAGAGAATGGAGCCCAAGTTTTGTGATGGCAGCAGCAAAAACCATCAGTAGTTGGGATACTCTTTATGACAAATATCCTGCTTTACTACTTAAGCCTCATGAGGAAAACAATGATCTCCAGATGCAAGCACATGAAGCATGATAGATTTCTTGTCGTTCCATACTAATTTTCATTTCTCCCACAGCATGCAATGAAAAAGCCATAATACCAGCCTTACGAAATATTGCACTAAAATAAATCACCACTTCAAAACCTAGCAGAATTTTGAAAGCTTAGAAGAGATTCCTATTCTTTCCATGGCTTGGCTTTTCACTCTTTCTCACATATGTACATTGCATCTTTCCTTTGGCAAATGTGTAAGAATAGAGCAAAGGTACACTGGTTTGTGGAGCTGATTCTTTAACCAGAAAAAGAGATAGATATGCTGATGAGGAGAAGTGTTAATAATGAACTGTCTATGAGCTGTTGAGAGAGGCCACAGTGGGCTAAGCTGGACATGAATGTTCTTTGTAATAAAATTGTTCAGACTGTCATGGGATTGGATGACCCTGAGGATTGCATTAGTAGAAATAACTTAAAATACAGTTCCAAGTCACAACTTTTTGAATTCTTACATAAGTTTAGAAAACTTTACTCATAATTTATGCGTAAATGGAACTGATCTTGGGTATTTTGGTAGACTGGATGATGATAAACAAACGCTACAATGCAATTCTGAAAAAAATAAATACAGTGAAAAGACATTGCATATCTTTCTAAGAAAGTACTAATATGGCTTTCTAAGATACTGGAAAATAATTTGTAATTTCGATATTAATATTTACTTCAATAAAGATAAATGCTAGATGAAATAATTGCAAACCAGGATTATCACAGTGGTAAAGAACCGTACAGTAAAGAACTAAAATAATTACATTCTAACTGAGCCTAGGAAACAAGGAGTGGAAAAGGATGAAATTGTTTTCTACAAACTAAGGATAAAGTAAATATTGAAGAGGATAAGAAACACTTAAGCTGAATTTGTGCAATGTTTTACCTGTTACATATATATCAAACACAGACTTACTGAGGAGGACCGTGGGTATGCACAGCAACATTGTGTTCATTTTAGGAACACGTTAACAGTAGCTAATTACTTCTTTAGAAATATGGCTATGATTAAATATATCAGTGATTTTTTTACATGACAGTACACCT
>JANHGB010048893.1:0-19736 GCA_026283785.1 Coracopsis vasa
TTTTCCTATGGAAGTAAAAATAAGCCGGACTTAGCCATAGGGGCTGGTTATTGAATATTTAGTCACCGAGGAGCTTCCGCAGCTCGTAGGAAAACATGCCCACGTCTTTAGAGACCGATAAATACCAAGCCGCAGTCTGTACGCCTGTAACTGCGCAAAGATGCGCGGCTGATGCTCATTGTTGGGCATTGATCTGGGAGTTCATTAAATATCAGAAAAACCTGGGCGAGGACCACGGCTGCCAGGTTCACGAACTAAAACGGTTTAGATGGTGCCAGAAATGCCCACAATAGTTTGCCCACATCCTTCCTCTGAATCTCAACATGTTACGCGTGGGAATATGCTGTTAGGGTTTTATTTTAATCAACCTAATGCTATAAAAATCCGTGTGAGACAGGAATTTTGGAGAGCTCTGCGTGCCAGAGTGTATGCTTGGATGGAGTCCACCCGTTCTACTGTCTGCACACTGGGAGCCTGTGGACTTGTGTGCCTGTGTGTGTGAGCAATCAGCCCATGGAAGCGATTTTCCCTGCATCAATGTTTCAAATACGCATAAAACCAAGTTTAACATGATCCAGGACATGGCTAAATAAGCCTGGGACTGGATCTCCCTTCCAGGTTTGAAGAATTAAAGTTTGATACCATATCCAGGGTCTAACCCGCCATCTGCTGCTACTTTTTGTGGCCGGGGGATTACTTGGGTTTCAGTTGGGTTTTGTTGGTTTGGGGTTTTCTGCCCACTCGGAGCGTTAAAAGGAAACGAAAACAAACAAACCAACCAAAACGTTGTACTGCTTTTAAATTGGTGTGTGCTTTATTCCCGAAACTGGTGATTCTAGCAGGCACAGCGCCTAGAAAACCAACAGCCGCTCGAGGGGAGGAGAGGGAAATCAAACAGCGTAAAATAACCCGGAGTTTTCCATCCAACTCACAAGCCCTGTGCCTCCTTCCTTAGAAACAACGTGCTGCTTGTGCCCTGCCTCAAAGCCCTTCAACGGAAAAGGACAATCTGGGAAAGTTAATCATAAACTGTTCGGTAATAATGTCCCCATAGGCAACCACTAACCTGCCTTGTAAATGTCTGGGCTTCTGATTCCCATCTCCCTCCTACCCGTGTACAGACAGGAAGCAAGGGCCAGGGAGGAGAATGGGGGACACGGGGCTGGGAAAGATCAGAATCAGGCCCGGGGGGTCGGTATTGCTGCCTGAAAACGGGAATTGGGACTCATTTCCCAAGGGCCCTGGGAAAGGAGGAAAGAGCCGGAGGAGTAGGGTGCGGTGGGGTCCCCCCTGCCCCGGAGCGGTTTGTTTCTCCTCTGTTCTAAATTAGAAAGATAAGAGCGACCTTACCTGGAGAAGAAGCAGTGTGGGGACGGCTACCAAAGAGAATAATCCTTGTGCGTAGTAACTGCTTGGTGTGCACATTTCTGCGCTTGTAACAAGGAGCAACTGCAGTGAATGCGCCAAGTTTCCCCCAGTTACTCCCCAGCCAAGGTCCAGCCTGTCCGATATTACCCCCACCCGGGGTGAGTTTTAATCACGAGCAAAATTGGTGTGGAAAGAGCCTATCCGAAAGAAACTCCCCCTTTTCTGTTTACTGGGACTCATGCTACGGGTTTTATGGAAACAATTCTATAGCAACTTCATTTTTGTACCTGCTCTTGTATTTTCCCACCCTCTTCTCTTCCCTGGGTGGGAGCGACAGATTTCTCACCACCCTGGGCTGTTACTTCCCTTTCTCCCAGAATAATGTGGGAGAATTTTTGGGGTGGTGGTGGTGTGTGTTTAGTTACATAGTGATGACCCCAAAACAGAGCCAGGGGAATCCGCAGCAGTTGCAACCAGCAGCTCCTGCTATAAGATCCGCGGACTGAAGCAGGCGCCCAGCTATTTCGTGGGAGTTGAATATTATTTCAAGGAGGGAGGCGAGTTGGGGAGGGAGGAAAATTAGCCTAGTAGCCAGAATGTGGGCTCCCGAACAACAATCAAACTTTATTTTAACTTTCTCTCCCTCCAGCTTCCCTTTTCAGATGCACATACGCTTTTACTTTACAGGGGATCGAAATGCTTTATTAACTGCTGAGATTACAAACCTCATTTGGAGCTGGGGTTTTTAGCCAGAGTGTACTTTCGGTCCTTGGAAAATTGCCCACATGTGTAACTTGTTTTTGCTTCTCTTCAGACAAGGAATTCCCCCCCACTCCCCTTCCCTCCCTCCTCACCACTTACGGATTTTTAACAGACGGCAGCATTCAAACTGAGAGCTAACACAGGAAATGGCAAAGGTAGATCCTTCGGCTTTTAGGCTACAGAAACTTATTTCACTAAAAAGTATGTAAAATATAGGTTTTACTCTTCAGAAGTGATTTTTTTTTCTCTGGCTTTCGCCTGTTTGGAGGAGTCCGTGACTGAAGTTTCTTTCATAACCTCTTAGACCTGCCTAATGTATCGCTCATAAATGATGCTTGCCTTATGGTGAGATTTTGTTTCTTTTTCCTGACTCCTAAAAAAAAAGAAAGATGCTTTTCTTGTTGTTATTATCATTATTGTTACTATAATTATAATTTAAGAATGTTTCATATCCCCTAAAATAAACGCTCAGCCCTTTGAAGGCTGCGTTATCTCCGAATCTGGTCTCCAGACTCTCCATTAGCTATGAAGTTCACTCTCAGCTTTTATCCTCTCTTAGCTTATCCTTATCGGCTTCCAAACCTAAACTGAAGAAGTAAATATTCCCCAAGTACTGCAGGTTACACCCCAACCCCATAGAGGCCTCTCAGGGTGAAGATCCTGGTGAACCCCCAGTCCTGTATCTCAGGACCCCCAGGTCCCCTTCGCCTCCTCCACAGCTCTGGTAAAGAGGCAAAATCAGCTGGAAGAAGGTGCCTGTTCTAATAAATAATAACAATCGCCCTCCAAAAGTGCTTTAAATATGTTTCCGGTAAGAAATGGATCATCTGCTCTTTTTCTTTCTCATGCCAAAACTTATAAATCAGTACAAGGTGGCAATTGCCCAACTTCAAATCTGCGTAGTTTGCAAATATTCTCTATTTGGTTGTTTGCAGCTTCAGAAATGCCAATCCAAAGAGTTGTTTGCTAAGGATGGATTTCGGCAGTTGTGTGTTTCAAAGCACTGGTTGGAAATTATCCCTTCTTTCCACAAACAATAAAGATTATTTCTAAACAGTGTGTGAGTTCAAAAGCCTGTGGCTTTCCATTGCAGGCTGACAACGCTCTGAGTTTTTCCTCACAGCCAAATACACTTGGCGCTGATTCTGAAAGCAGGAAAAAGTTTCCACTTCGGACTTTCTTCTTTTTTTTTTTCCAATAACTATTTCCAGTTCCTCTTCCTTTTGCCAGCTCACAACAATCACATCTCTAAACTAAATCTAGTTTGCAAACCGAGCGAAGCTCGCACATCCTGCCTCCTCTCTCCCAAAGATTCATCCATTTAGACTTCAAGACTCTGCTCCGAGGTCACTTTCTCCTTGACTTTTCCTTCCCCGAGTTATTTTGCAATCACAAGAGCTTTTCATGTAATTTCTGATGGCCTCTATTTGAGGCATTAAAATATAAACGCCTACATAATGTCAGCCGGAGCAGGCAGCACTGCACAACACGGTCTCTCCATGCAGACAGACATGGGATGAAGTTGTCGTTTGCCTTAAGTCTCTCTCAGAAAAGGCTACAGAGAGATGAACTATGGGGATATGTCTAAAAAATAAACCACTGAACAAACAGAAACCTCCAGAGGAGCAAAAGCAAATGGATTTTGCAGATCTTCTTGTGAGGTTTCCATTCACTGGGGATCTGAAAACCCGTGTGTTCTGCCTCACAGCCACACTCCTCAGAGTCTTCTTGGTTTAAATTCATATACTACAGAAAATTATATACTCTCATGCCGACATAGTTCATCATTATTTATAGGAGGCGCACCAGGATTTTATTCCACCAATATATTTATTACAGGTAAGACATGGCCAATCCATCTAGTGAGCAGAGAACAGGTGTTTTGCTTCAATTAACGTTCAATAATTTCATCTATACTTATTCAACACCCTGCTACCAACACGGCTGTTTATCCATCAGTTGTATAAACACATTTCCATGTGCCAAGCGAGTTTAATCTCCACAACACGCTTAAATCAGCCCTTGCCTTTCCCAGGCTCTCAGAACATTTGCAGAGCCCCTCCGAATCTCTTGTGAAATAGTCTGATTTTTAAAAAATCATTCCTGAAAGGCAATAAAGCCGAGAAATATGACAATGTGAGCAAGCGGCTCGTATTTCATGTCTGCAGGCACAGGGTCTTTTCAATTGAAAGCCTCCCCAACTCTTAAGGAAGTTAAAAGAAGGGTTAGGAGGGAATAAAAAATACAAAGAGATAGAAATGTGAAAAGTTGGAAGGAGAAGGAAATTCCCACTCGTTTTGCACAGCCCCTGCTCTTGTGAGATGCACTGGAAAGGAGCGACCCTGCCCCACGCTGCCCCTGGTAGGGGATTTATCTGCCTTCACCGGTTTAAACGCGACTGGGGTGAAGTGGAGTTACTTTGGATTAACCCCCTGAAAAGGAGAGGAGATCTGGCAGGGCGGTGGAGAGTACTCACCTGGTGACATTTGCCCGCGTCTGGCTTGGCAAGATCTGAACCCAGGGCTGGAGAGGCTCCCCAAGCCCTGCTCCCACCTCACCTTGGCTGAAGCTTACAGACTGAGCCTGCTTGTCCAGCCCAGGGAGGATTCTGAGCTGCCTGGGGAGCTCTTGCTACCCTGAGGGACGCAAAAATTCAAAGTAAAGCTGACCTCCGGCATTAAGCTCCAGCTCTCCTTGTCCATCATCCCGACCCTCTCGATTATTATTACTATTATTACCTTTTTTTAATGAAAATGGACAGCTTCCTAACAGCGTCTCATTTCTGGGAGCTCTGGTCCTGAATGTGGGGAAACAGATCCTTCCATCAGGGTGCAGCTTGTGGAAAAGCACCACTTTTAGGGATAAGCGAAAATGTAAGGCTTTTGGTGTAGGTTTTTAAGTGCCCTCATCATTTTCCCGTATTCATAAACCACCTCTGGCAGCAATTTCCCACCTCTGTTTTGTGTAGGAGCGGACATAGGGACACACGCGCGGACACTCACAGGGAAAGAAATGCGAATTACATTTTTCCTTCATTTCAGGCGGCTATTAGCACCCCTCAATGTTATTATTAGCCTGTTAATATAGACTTCCATCTCTATACACTTCAGGAAGGATTCGCGATGATTTATTATTCCTAGGAATCTCTTTGCCCTTCACTTTAAATATCCTTCAGTGTTGGGGTGAGAGGGAGAAGGGCGGAGGGGCAATAGATTAAAGGAGGCAAATTGATCCGGACTGTTACAGCTGAAGTCCAGAGAAACACTTTTGCCGTAATCAGAGAGAGCACCTTTTCCTTAACCAACATTTACGATGCCATCGGACCGTCTTGCAATAAACGGATTTATCATCATAACCGGGTAAAGCTGCCCCTGCCACCCCGCACCCTTCAGGCTGGGACCCGCACAGAGCTCAGTCCGCCTCAGTCACGGGCTTGCATGCGAGGGAAACCCCCAAATCGTCTGGTTTTGGAAAACACACGGAAAATTACGCGAGGGGGGAGGTTGTTCCACACGCACACGCACCGTGGGCACACACATGTGAGGTGTCGGGGGGGCACTGTGACTGAAAACGCGTGGGATTCCTTTTTTTGCCCCCTTTCTTTTCCACAGGCAATAAATTCAAGGCTATAAAAATCAAAGAAAGCTAATGTAAGTTTTATTAAACTATTTAACCATCACAAGTTTGAGGCATTCTGTAACAAAGCCGGATCAGTGGCGCGCTGTATTTTACTAGCCTTGTAAAGTTAAATGAAGGCTTCTGATTTCAGCAATGTGGGAAACTATTTTAGCCCGAGCAAAGCAACCTTGAGATGATGCCGCCAAACATGCGAACATATGTTCGCATACGCAGATATTTTTAAGATATTATATATATGTGTGTATATATGTGAGCATAAAGCCTACGGCAGGCTCTGGATGCAGGCAGAGGTTGCAGCTCGGCAGCTTGCTGGTCAAAGTTGCAATGCCACTTCCACGCCGGTGACATTTTACATTTCATATTTACCCACATTATTTTACCATGTTAACAATCCATTTCCCCATCCCAGCTGGTTAATTATTTATCACACCCTCCCCACCAGTCTTGCTACCTAAATCCATCTTTTTTCTTTACAAAAAAGCGTGCGTGCGTGCATTTACGTTTAGATGCCTGTAACGCCCGCACATATATGTCTGTATATGAAATGACTGCGCGGGGGGGTGGATTTGTACTTATTCTCTGGGTTTTTGCTATCGTACTCTGGAGCCCGAGTGGCAAAGAATGGCTTTTATCTCTATTCCCCCCTGATGGTTATTAAAGGCAAAGCGAGCACATCAGCATCTTTCTTTAAAAATATATAATATTAATAATGGAAAGAAATCCGCCCCCTTCCCCCCTTTAGAGTCCCCCAATGTTTCAGGAGCAAATCTAGGAAGGGATTTAGCCCCAGCTTTGCCCGTTTGGTGGCTTTTTCGAAACTCCTGACGTTTTGCAACATTGCATAAACATAAAACAATCCATCCTTGATATGGAATGCAAGGGCGGATGACAGCGCAGCGCAGCCCCCTCGGCTGCGATTGATTTACGCCGAGACTGACGCTTTATCAGGCACACGAAAAAAGTTTGACCAATCATTTTGCTGGGAGCTCACAACACAGCAGCCCAACTGTACTTTGTTGGCTGGGAAGTTGGAGAAGGGGGTAGAGTACAAATCTAGATCTGTCCTATATATTTTTTTCCCTTCATTGAACCGTGCTTTGTATGATGTCTGAGAATGTCCATTTCTGGGACTCTTAGCAATTATTATGTCGACTCTATTATAAGTCATGAAAGTGAAGACTCGCCTTCAGCTAAATTTTCATCTGGGCAATATTCGAGTTCCAGGCAAGCTGGGCACAATGAGCATCTAGAATTCCCCTCCTGTAGTTTTCAGCCAAAACCTCCAGTTTTCAGCGCCTCCTGGACTCCTTTGAATCCACATTCTTCTGGTACCCTTCCTGCCGTCTACCATCCATATATTCAACATCAAAGCGTCCCATCTGACGGCAGGTATCTACGGAGCTGGCTGGACCCCGTGCCCCGAGCAGAGAACCTCCCCGGGCAGGGAGCCGTTAAGGCAGAGCCGCTGCTGGGCCGTCCCGGGGATGTCCATAAACAGGGGACACAGGAGTACAATTTAGAAACTTCTGCTGCAAGGGAAGGGATCGTTTCCAATCAAAGGCCCAGCTTCGAGGACAATAAAGTTTGTGAAGGAAGCGAAGACAAAGACAGGACAGATCAAAGTAAGTTATAAAAGTGAGGAAGTAAACAGTATAAAAGCTGGAGGAGGTGCAATAAAAGGGGACAATGCTGCGTAAAGTTTAAAATCAGGGCTTAAAGAAAAGTCTCAGCTTGCTGATGCCAACCTAAGGGGAGAGGTGGGGAGGGGAGAGGGGTGGCATTGTCTCTGCCGGTAAATAAAAATAAAAACAAAAATTAACGTCGTCTCTGAGCTTAAACAGAGTCCAGAGCGGACAAAAGCTGGAGCGAGTCATCCTTTCTCCTCCAGAGCGCTGGCTCCGGCATCAGAGACCACTTTAGTAAGCGGGAGCAAATCTGCGCGGGTGCGGGCAGAGGGGAAGGGAAGGGACGGGGGGAGCCGGGAAATGCCGGGGAGGAAGGTCGGGAACGGGAGCGGAAGGCGCCTGTCGGGAGAGACGAAGAAGAAGGTGGGGAAAAGACCCGAAATTACGAAGGAGAAGTTCATGGAGGGGGAGAGAGGGAGGAAGCGGAGAGCGGCGGGGGCTGCTCCGCGCCCGCGGCCGGTGCAGTGCGGTAGCCGCGGGGCCGGCTCGCTGCTTCCTCCGGCCTCCTCTGCCAGCCAAGGGAGGGAGGGGGCTGTTTTCTCGGTCTGGCTGGGTTATTTGGGGTGTTTAGTTGTTTGTTTATTAAATGCAACGGTTGAAGGTAGGAATATTTCAAAGCCAAGCTTCTTTACTAGTTAAGAAAAAAAAAAAGGAGGGGGGGAAATGATGCTTCCAGCTTAATTAGCTTTTATTTGTAATGTAGCCAGATTGGGGAAACAGTTAAACTACAGCATGTGCTTTTTCTGCGATCTGCCTTGTCTTTCCCCTCCCTGAAATATAGAAACCCCCTCCAACCATTCGCCTTTAAAATATTTAATAATACTATCAATAATGCTATTAATAATACTATTATTAATAATAACTCTAATAATGGATCTAATAGTGATAATAATAACAATGCAATGGCTTTTGTGCACTTCGTGCCGGTCTGGCTGTGCCCGGGCTCATTTCGGGGTGTAACCGGAGCCGCAGCCCGAGCGGGAGCCGGAGGAAAACTTGGCTAGGCCCCCACCGTAAATATTTTACAGTGAAAGCCCAAGTTTTCCAAGCTGGCAGAGGAGCAGCCCTCGCAGAGGGTCCAGCTCCTCGCAGCCTGTGCAGGATGAACTGACACAGTCATTCTTTTTCCCCTTGAATTAACTTCTATTCCCCCCCTTCCCTCCAAGTGTTAGAGCAGCAGAGATTGCCACTGCAACCCTACGGTTAAAAATACAGACTATTCTCCCCCTCGTGATTTCCTCCCCTCCTTGTGCAGGATGTTAGGGTGACTTTTTTCCCCCTTCTCCTATCATTTAACTTGGACACACACACACTCATACACACACACACAAAAAAAGAAAGTCCTATTCTATTGTACTGGGCAGAGATCCAGAACAAACTGCAACCGTGAGGTGAATGATTTGAGAGAATTAAATATCCAGGTCCTGTGCTCAATGTCCCTGAAATTGAATATATAAAAATCTTGTCCAAGAAAATGTTATTAAGCTATAAGTAAGTGCAGGGACCCGCGCTAAGAGGATGCTGTGTGGTTTCTCTGGCATGTGGTTACGACGCATATTTTGTTTTAAATAATAGTTTAATTTGGGCTGATGTTGAGAGCCTGCCAGGGCTGGAAGACGGAGCTGTTTTGCAGAAAGGGCTCCTATCAATTTCTCTGACTCTTTAAATTTTTGGAAGTATTTCTTCGTAATGAATCTCTGCCCTGTGGATGGCAGAATGTTAAATGATTTGCTGGATTTTAAAGAAAAGATGTGCCAGGACCTCCCTCCATTCACTTCCCTGTTCAGGGATTTGTGTAGAGTGAATAAATAAAGCAAAACCGGCGTTTAAAATAGCTTCTATTTTAACGATCCAAAATATGACCAAAAAATAAACCCAAACCGACTAAAACTCTGTTAGGAAGCAGAGCCCTCCATTGCCATTAAAGGGTGGGTAGCAGGATTAACAGTATCAATTATTAACAGCTTTCTTCCTCTTTAATATTTAATTCTGCATATTAGATCAAGTCAATTACATTAAGGAAATAGCCGTGCAAATTTGTAAGAGGCAGTACTTACAGGGGAAGATTAACCGGATTATTTTTTACCAAAATATTCAATATATTTCATTTTGCGTAGAGGAAACGTTCTGATGGGGCGCGCGTGTGTGTATGTATATATTTATAATGGTCCATTTAATTGGTGTAAAGGTTTATGGCTTCAGTCATAATTTCAGAGGAGGCAAAAGGAAATAAAATAGAAATACGTGGTCTGTCTAGAACCCTTCGTTTTCCTTCTTCCCGCCTCTCCGTTACCCAACTGGCAGCTACTATTTGCATGTGATTAGTAGACGCTCTATTATTTACCCTAAACCCACTTCACCTTTGGGTGCGATCTTCACCACCGTAGTGGCCAGGGGGGTGGCTTCAGCTCCTAAAATGTTGTTTTCTCCCCCCTTGAATAGGCTAATTCCCGTCATGTTCTTTCTGCAAGAGATTCCCACGTAGCTTCTCCCACACGCGAGGGTGATGGGCAGCCTGTTATTTATTCTTGGCTGTATTTGCAGCCCTGCAAATGTCCATGTCTCCGGGTAACACTGTCCAGACCTCCGGCAGCAGAGTCCACCCAGCCCTCAGAGGATGTTTATTGTATCGAGACCGTTTCTTGCCACATAGCACAGAAAAAGAAATAGGCAGGATTTATGCAAGGTTTCTCCAGCCCTCCTCTCCCTGCTCTGCTCCTGCGCCATGTGTCTGTAGGAGTAAATCTGGAGACACGTGGGAAAACAGGACTATAAAGAATTATATATATATATGTAATTTTGGCGTTGGTTTCTTTGTATACAGGGTGCGTAACGTGGAGAAGGGCGTTATGCAAATCTCTAAGTGCATGTGGGTGTTTACCTGGTATAGATGGGCCCGGAGCAAAGTGGGGGGGGCTCTGCCAGAGACACGTGTGCACCAAAACACGCGTGTGCACACGCATGTTCCCCCGCACAGGAAGGGTGTGCAGGACAACATGCGTGTGCACTGGGAGGGGTGTGCACAGGCAGAGTGTGCAGGTCAACATGCATGTGCACTGGCAGGGGTATGCAGGACAACATGCGTGTGCCCAGGCAGGGTTGTGCACGGCCAACATGCATGTGCAGGACAACATGAGTGTGCACAGCCAGGGTTGTGCATGGCCACAGGTCTGTGAGTACAGACCACACGGTCCCGCGTGTCCCAGCCCCCAACTTGGGGGGGGTGGGGTGTCTTTTTTGAGGGGCTCGGGCCCCCCGCCATCTGCTCGCCCTGCCGATCCCGTGTGATTTTCCTACTGACTCCGCTGCTGGCTCCCAGGGCAGGCGGCATTTTCACCCGGGTGTGCACATGCGTGTGTATAATCTTAATATTTGATGGCATGATTAAAACCTTCTGAGAAACACTCAGGCTGCACCGTATTGATCTCGCTGCTTTTCTTTCAGCCAACCCAGCTGCCAGCTGGCTGCACGCCCGCTCGTCCCGGAAAAAACGATGCCCTTACACCAAATACCAGACCCTGGAACTAGAGAAGGAGTTTTTATTCAATATGTACCTGACGAGGGACCGTAGACACGAAGTGGCCAGACTCCTCAACCTGAGTGAGAGACAGGTCAAAATCTGGTTTCAGAACCGAAGGATGAAAATGAAGAAAATGAACAAGGAGCAGGGCAAAGAATGAAAACCCAGAAAAGCAGCATCCCCCTTCCCCTCCCTTTACCCCCCAGCTCCCAGCCTCCCCTGTAGTACTACCAAACCCCCCAAACGCTGGGGGGAAACCCTCCCCTTTCCCCGTCTCCACCTTTGCATGCGAGATGTTGCTTATTCTTCTATCTTCTTAGTATTGCCACATCGGAGGCATCTTAGCCAAAACTGCAGCTCTTTTTTGGGGACACATGCTGGGTTTTGTTCTGGTCTCTTGTTTTCTTTCTCTATTTTTTTTTGTTGCCTTTTTCTTTTCTTCTCCCTACAGTGTAACATAGACACAGGTTCCTGTCCGAGCAGCAGCTTTCCCTGCTTGCGTTTTCTTCACGGAAAACAAGACTGCAAACACAACTGGCCCCAAAAAGCCCCCACCAAACCTCGCTGTTTGTCTTTATCCACGTAAGGACAATGATTCTCTATAACGTTCACAACACCCTGGCGCACTCGCACACACTCTCACACTCCCTTCACACACTCACACGTTGAGGTGGCCAAGGAACCAGACGATTTAATTAAACTCCTGCAAGACAGACACATTCGTAAGACTTGAGTTTAATTGCACCCAACAAATCATTTTCAATTCGCCAACTTTATACCAGGCAGTCGGTTAATGACAGCCCAACTCCCGACTGCTCTGGGCTCTTTTTATTCCTCCACCCCCCACTTTTTTTCCCCTTCCTTTTTGTTTTTTAAAGCTTGTTTTATTATGCGCGATGTTTATTAGATTCGTGCCATGGCAGATATGCGACTTTGACCTGAAAGTTTCGTAGGATCTTTACAGGCAAACCTCCTCATCTGGTAGTTTTATACTGGGTCACTTGGAAGAGGAGAAAGGACAGGGAGGGAGGCGAGAGAGTGTGTGTGGGGCACTCTCAGAGCCGCGTTGTAAATTATTTAGGAGAAAAAGGGGCGGAAGAACCCCTGCCAACTTATTCCTAACTTTTAGAGGAGGGGAAGAATGGGATTTTCTAGTTAAAAAACTACCTTAGTAGAGCTGTAAGGGAGGGGAAGGTTGTGTTCTTAGTGCTAGCATATTTATAATTTATTGTGAATTGACTTTTCCTAAAGCAGTAGCTGCTGCAGAGATGAAGTGCCAGCCCTGGCCTGTGTATCTTTCTTCCCGCTCCTGTTTGCTGAGATGCTTTTAATACTTGAATGTCGAGGGGGGGTTGTTGTTGGGTGGGGTTGGTTTTTATGGTGCTTTTTATGCCTGAAGCCAGCTCCCGGCACGTTTTCCCATTGCCACCCGCCTCCCCCGGGGCCCGGTGCCACGCCGGAGCCGGGGCCCGCAGTCTCCCGGGGAAGGAGCCTCGTCCCGCTGGTGGCACCGGGGGATGCCGTTTCTCTGCGCTGCGCCCCCCTTCCTTTTCCTCATCCCGAAGAAGCGTTTTGAGTAGCAAATCCAGACCTCGCCGGGCTCCTGTCACGACACCCGGAACTGGTTTCTCATCTGACACCCGCTGGAGGCTTCACCAACCCGCCCGGGCGGGGCTGCTTTCCCTTTATCTCTGTAAGACTTAACTTTGTTTTGGGAGGGGGTGGTGGGGTGGTGTGTGGGGGAGGTTAGTACCAGTGGATTATATAGTGGGTATTGTAAAATGTGTTTGTGGTTGTGTTTCTGTGAATGTTGAAGCTCGTTTTCTGTTTCTACTGTGGCTTTTTTAAGTATGCAAAGAGTTCTGCAGTTGATAGTGGATGGAAAATGTTGAAATAAACCTCTCTCGTTTTCTTCGTGTGCAGATTTGTATATTTAGCTGCCAGGAGGCTGTCTAGGAACAAGGCGAGTGTAAGGTGGCTTGTTGTAATAGGGTGAGGAGGGGGAAAATAGAGAAAAGACATTTATTTCTGCTGTATGTTTGAACGAACCAGCGCAAATCTGAGCTCAGAATTGACTGACTCTTGTGTCCTCAGCGCCAGGTTCTGGGAGACCACTTTTATCTGCTGGGCAGGGATTGCTCTGGGAAGAAGAGATAGGCAGATTCGCGGTTTTGGAAAGTGTTCCTGCTCCCTTCTTCCCCCCCACCACTCCATGATTCAGAGATAAGAATCGAGGAGCGCTAAAATCTCCCCTCTCCAGTTCCGAAAGGGATAAAAAATACCTTCCCCTGGACAAGAAACCGGACCTCAAGTGTTAAAACCCATCCCTCAGAAAGTCTGCTGGGGTTTTTTTTAGTTCCTAGACTTTCTCCTGTAAAACTTTCCATCCTGAAGTAACTCCTTGGGGGCTCCCAAATTTAACTGTTCTGTTGCCGGAGGGAGTTCAACGTAACCAACCCTCACCCCGTGTCAAAGCCCCTGATCTCCGTCCTCGAAATTAAATTAAGAAAAGCTCTTTCGCAGACATTTTGAGCTGGGGGAAATCAAGAAGCTGGTGGCAGCAGGATCATTTCTTTATTGAAACAAACAGATAATGGGTGGAAAATGACGTTTTCGCTGTGTTTAAGCTGAGCAGTCAAATCTTTCAGTTTGATTTGCTTCTTCTCAAGGATGGATGAATTTCAAATGCTTCATGCTGAATTGAAATATTCCTCCCATCTCGAACTGAGCATGGACTTGCCTAAATCCTCACTACTGTATTTTTCAGAAGCGTAACCGTGACTTAATTGAGGTTTGCAACCCATCGGCCACTGGGACTTAGAAACGTTTTTCACTTTCCTTAGAGTTGTGGTAAAGAGCGGCTATTTTTAAGATGAATATAAGGTTCTTTTTAAATAGATTTTAAAACGTTAGTTCGTTTTATTAGGAAATATGCTTACTTTAAAGGAAAACAAAAATGTTGGAAAAACTGTCTTCTGTAGCATCAGCCCGGATGTATTTTCCAGAGATGTTTAATGCTCCAGAATAAAAATCGATTTTAGAACAACAGCAGCGATATGTCATTGTGTTCTACTGCTTCATCTAAAAAATCAGAAATATTTCCATCCTTTTCCTGCCTTCTTTAGTGGCTCGTTAAAGTGTATTAGAAGAATCAATTTTTGCTTAGGTTTTAAAAAAGGATGTCCAGAAACAAATGGAAAGAATTCTTCCCTGAAGCAGCAAGTGCTTACTCGCTCCCACACAAACTTGCTGTCTTTCTAATAATGTTTTATTTGATTTTTGGTTTTTACATTGGAGATCGTTAATCTCGGGGTGCATTTACCGGTGATTGTTTGTTTGCTTATTTATTTGGTTTTGAGGGTTTAATCTTTGCATCCCCGCATCAGCATTAGTGGACCAGAAGCGCGGAGCTGCACTGGCGTTACTTGACTTCCTTTGGTTTATTTCTCCCACCGCCCAAGGAAAACTTTGCTAAAGGAAAATCAGAAACCCAAACCAAACAGCGGGAAACCCCACCCCGCTTTCCCTGCGTGGCATCACCTCGGATTTGACACGCGGTTCCTTTTTCCAAGGGCTCAATGAGCGGTTCCTATAATTCCATCTCTGAATTCGTTTGACGTTTTATTGCTCATGAAGAAACACAAACGCTTGGGAAGTGTTTCTATCTCTATATTTAAAAAACAAACAAACCCTAAGACCTGCTCAGCCCTGCAGGAAGCAGGTAGAGAGAAATACAACCAAGAATCTCCTTCCACTAATTTTTAACATAATGGGCGCTCTAAAGGGCAATATTTCACTTCTTTAAGAAAATCCTTTCTTTGAGGCATCTCTGAAAAGAAAACAAAAGAAGAAGGAAGATATTTGGAGCTTACTGAGGGAAGAGAGAAAGGGAAGTAACTTGTCATAAAAAGAAAAAAAAAGGGAAAATTCAGTGCAGTGTGCTGCAATAAAAGAATATGACCGCTATAAAACTTTATAGGGTATAAATTTCTGAAGGTTAAGGAACTAAACGGCTGTAAAGGAAACAGTGCAAGAAAACTTTCAGGAACTCCTAAATTACTACAACGACTTGGGAATGTGGGGAAACCCAACGTGTAAATGCTCTTATTTCTGCTTCAGTCACATGCAAAGTTTCCCTCTTCATTTTTTCCTCCTTTATTTTCTGTTTTTTTCCCTAAGGGAGGGGGTAGTTAAAAAATAAGGAGGAGGGAGAAGAGAGGGAGAGAAAAGGTGGGGAGGGACTTTTGCTAATTTATTCTTCTCTTGCAGATGCCGTGAAAGTCCAGCGCTCTGGATCATTCCCTTTGTTCTTTTTTCTCCCCTTCTTCTTCTCTCCCCCCCCCCCTTTTTTTTTCTTTTTCCTTTAAAGCAATTCCAGGCTGCCAGAATGCTGAGCCATGCACACAACAACAACAACACACACACAGGGGCACCCTCACACTCCAAACCCTGGCGAGACGTCTGGGCTTGGGAAGCTCTTTATGGGTTTACAGCTCGGGCCTTTCCCCCTCCAGAACAGAATGACCAATTGTTTAGTCTCGGGATTTGAAACAATAGCGGTTTTCAAAAGCAAACCCATTTTGCCTCTTTTATTGCGGGGCAGAGCGGCTGCATGGCAGTTTTTCCGCGCGGAAAACTTCAGCGCTGCGGGACGAGGGGGAGGGACCCCCTTTTCCCTTTTTTCATCTCTTTTCCCCCCTCTCCTCACCTCGCTTTTTGGCTTGTTTTATTCCTCCAGGTCCGAGTGGGACCCCCCTTATCTGCCTTCCTCCCCTAAAGAAACCTCTACGCCCCCCTGTGCAGGCTGCAGCGCCGCGCAGCGCCGCGAGGTGGCGCCCTTGCTCCACGCTAGACGCGCGTCTCCCGCGCTCGGCCGCGTTGCCCCGCGTAACACCTTGATCTCATTAACGGCTGCTTGCCGGCGAGCATGAATAATCCCGAGGCATAAAATATAGGGTTAATTATCGCTATTTTGCCGATTTTATAGGTTACATCTATTTTTTTTCCCTGCGAGGGTAAATTATGTGAGGCTGAAATAAATAAATAAATATTTTTAAAAGAAAGTTAATCTGGAGGCTGAGATACAGTGAGAGGTGGGACATGCATCTATTTTAAATGTTCGTTTAAAGGGGAGAAAAATATAGGTTTTGTCTTCTGCTGGTGCAAGTGGAGGCAGGAGGACGCTTCATTATCTCCAAAGCGAAGATTTACGTTTGCAGGATGGGTAAAGAGGTTCGATGGTTTCGGGAAGAAAGGCACAAACAGAATCAGGACATTGTCCCCTGGCTCTTTACCTAAGCGATTAGAATGATCTGCACTTTTTCCCTATTTTATATCTTTAATACCCATAGTCATAGCCTAAAAAAAAAACCAATATATGCTTTTGTTGGAAATTGAACCGGTCATTTTAGATATAGTTGTTCCATCTTTTGGTAACGCTCTTTGCAAGTATTTTTAAATGCTAAAGCCCAGTAAATTAATCCAAAATGCCATTAACTCACCGCCTTTTGTGACACGTATAAATACCCCACTGATGCAGCAGCCAAGATGTAAACTTTAAACTCTATTAGTTCACTTTTATTTTGGCCTTTATTTCTTCAAAATTACAAGACAAAAATTATTCAGACGTTCCAGTCCTTCAGCTACAAATTCAGCTCCAAATAACATAGAAAGGAACTGTGGCAGAGGTTTCATATTCTCTTTCAAATCGCTATAAAACAGGTATTTTCTGTATCAATGTTTTTTCTGAAACCACACCAGAAAATACGCCCGTTTCTCGATGAGCAGTATTCTGGATGAGAACGTAACAAATTAACCCGACACACACAGCAGAGCAGGATGCGATGTGTTGTTTTAAGAGCTTAAGCATCTCCAGGCCCTGTTTAAAAGCTATAAAATGAAATAGAAATGTAAACAGGCAGAGATGGGGAAAATAAAGACAAATCCTGTCCTTGTGCACTCGGGAAAAGGCAGAGCAGGAAAACTTCAGGTTTATCTAGGAGAGGGTTTGAGGTTCTATTTTTTTTACCCTTTTTGTTTTTTTTTCCTTATGATTTCCTAATAAATCTTTCCTCCACTGGGTATTTATAAATTATCTTCTCTCACACAGACACGCACACACACACACATCCCTGCTTGTTTTTTCTTATAATAGAAACATTTTCCTTTCATCAGGAATCTGAGTACAGTATAGGAATGATTTAAGATCAGCCATTGATTTCTGGTGCGTTGGTGAGTTACCATTACATCATGACCATAAAATTCTACTGCACTTGATAAAAATGTTAACTTCCAAGAACAACTTCGCTCCCTCCTTCTTGAGGTCCACGTACGGAAGGGAATTCCTGTTATTTTTTACTTTACGAACTTCAATGGAAGGGGATATGCCAGTAAAAACACATAGGAGAGAGCTCCTCTTCTAAAAATACTTTAGCCGATTCTTCCTTTTATATCTATTTGCCTTTCTTGAAAGCTCGAGCATCCCCACGCCAGGCTGTGAAGCTCTATTTGCTTGTGTGCACCATTTCGGGGGTTTATGTTCAAAGATGAAACCAAAAGCTGCTCAATCGGCAATAAAAGTGTTGGGGAAAGGAAAAAGTCAACTTGTCTTTAAGGGGGGGAAAAGCCTTAATTATACCACTGCAAGTACTCCAACAACAATAATTACTTGAAAAGGCTCTTAGACTCGACTGAAATTATCCCAACACAAAATAAAGGAAACGTATTTACCTAAATTATTTCTCTGAGGATGGTTTTAAAGTTTTACTCCTTTACTATCTTTGTTTTCTTTCTTTCTTTTCCCCAATCTCTATCTTTCTCTCTTTCTTAATTCCTTGCCTATTCCCACTGCCAATTTTAATCCAATATTTTTAATTCTCTCACCCAAAGCCCTGACAAAGCAGACTAACCGAAAACCGCAACTTTTTCCTCTTTTCCATGTTGTGGAGGTTGAAAATAGTCCCTCGGTTGAAGGCAGACACAAGGGAAATCGCTTTTAATTCACCTTTCCCGTGTCAAAACCGCACAGAAGGATGAAATGGGAAACAGCAGAAATCTACCCAGGGCAAAGGGGGGGGGCAAGAAAGTAAATAATAGAGGTTTAAAAGAGTACCTTTAAGACTTATTGAAGGTTGAAGGATTGGAAAATAGAGCTGGGATAGTGAGGGGCTAGGGCAGCGCTGGGCTGGGGGGGTTGTGTCGTTATTAGCTGAAATACGTCTCAGTAATATTTGCTGACTGCGATAAATGAATTTCAAAATCTACCCCCTGTGTGTTTAGATGGTGGAAAATTGCAGCGTTGGCATCTTAGGGGTAAGTTTGCTCCGTTGTTACCAAATGCCAATAAAATAGAAAGCCTCTCACCCCCACTCCCCACCTCAATCCCCTCCTCCCAGTTTTCATTGGGGGTATCATGAACCAAATAATTAAATAAATAAAACTGAAGTTCTTGGGGAGGCGTTGAGGTAGGGAACAGCCATCAGCTACTGACCAGAAAGGTTCTGGTCGGGGTGCGATAAGAGACATGACATTTCCAGTCCCAATCGCCCCCAACCGCATCTTGGCCAAGTCCTGGAGGAAAAGGGTGGGGGGGAAGAAAGGCGGAAAGTCAACCTTATACATGGAAAACTCTGATCATTTGAATTCAATATTGACACCTCAACATCTCGCTGCAACGCGGACGGGTCCAATCGAAACCTCTGGTTTATAGCAGTGGAGGAACGAACTCGTAAAATCCTAACGGCTTTTATGTAGTGCGGTATAAACAACAACAACATCCCCGGCTTTATGGCATTTTATAGTTTGTTAAACAGTTTACAGCCTTTTTTGGGGCTATTACAAATGCAATTCCCTTCATGTGATAGTTAAACCTTTATCAATAATAAGGAAATTGATCATTAAAATGTTAAATATGACTACCTCGTTTGTTTTAAAATATGTTTAGGGTAAGAAGCTGTATGATTTGATAACTTGTATTAAAATACCAATTACATTTATAGGACCTTTTAAAACTGGTAGCAATTAAATCGTGTTCTTTTACAGTTTTCCAAAGCGACCCTGACATTTAAAAAGGCTAAAACTGCCTCGTTAAAAATTCGAAATTAACGACTGCGAGCGCTACTCTTTAATTTTCCAACACTCCCCAAAAATCAATCTTTTGGGTGGCCTAGGTATGTGATTTGTTGTGAGGCGAGCGATATCTCATTAATGGAGGTAGTTAAACATATTTAATCCGTATATTCACCCCACCTCCTTCCCCTTCCCCTCCGCTCCCTCGCTCGCTCCCTCTCCCTCTCGCTCCCCCTCGCTCGCTTTTCCTTCTTTATTCTCTCACACTCTTCCTTTCACAATCATGCGGTGCAGAGTCCGTGTGGAGTAAGGAGAAGCCAATAGGATGAGGTTTTGGTAATAGATGCAAATGATCATGAAAAGACACTGCAAAATATGAAACAACTCATTTGCGCTGAAGTAAATCACTGAAAACTGTTTATGAACTGGCATCTCTTCTTGGAAATGTAAAGCGAGAACTCTTTAAGTGGCGACTTTTTTTTTTTTTAGGGGTGGGGGGGGAGGAAGGAATTCAATACCATGCAGGCTTAGAGTTTTGATTATATCCTCCTTTTATATTCCTGGAAATCACAAACTGTCGTTGCTTTGCATCTTAGCGCGTTCTTTTTTTCCTAATAGATTCCCGAGCTCTGGGTTTGGTTGGCTTCTTTTTTTTTTTTTTTTTTTTTTCCATTTTTTTTTTTTTGGTGAAATTT